>JAODOY010030017.1:0-22493 GCA_025399855.1 Forbesichthys papilliferus | reverse complement strand
TCTCTCTCTCTCTCTCTCTCTCTCTCTCTCTCTCTCTCTCTCTCTCTCTCTCTCTCTCTCTCTCACTCTCTCCCTCAATTCAATTCAATTCAAGTTTGCTTTACTAGCATGAGAGTTTTTACAACAGTATTGCCAAAGGATAGTAGCACTCAATAAGACAATAATATACAAACAATAGTACAAATAATCCCACAGTAATCAGTAATAACACCAGTGGTGATGACAATAAGAACAATAACTCTCTCTCTCTCTCTCTCTCTCTCTCTCTCTCTCTCCTGTCTATAGCTGGCCCAGATTCTGCCAACCGAGGAAAATTTTCTGCTCTGCTTCAGACAGTTTGTTGGCTCCAGTGCTGAATTTATGGCAGTAAGTCTGAATGTGTTTGTTCAATAATACATGTAATCGATTACTATCTATGTTATATATCTATTTTATTTAATACCGCCGTAGGAATATTCTCTCTTCACCGCTTGATTGTAGTGTAGGGGCTACTGTGTAGGTAAGATTATCTAAACCAGAACCTTCAACTTGGGTGCTCTGGACTATATTGCCCTCTACATTATGTGTATAGTGCTTGTGTGATATGTTTGCATGTAAAATGGCTGTAGGCTTGTTCCTTAGCAACATTGAGTTCTGCTTCCTTAAGAAAAATGCCTAATCCACATCTGCTCTTACTCCTAACGTTAACTGGATATTATTATGTGTGTTAGAAATATGTTGTAAAAGAAAATAGTGGAAGAATATGTAAATGTGTATTTCCTTCCTGGTATTCTATCATAATGAAATATCCCAAGGAGAAAGTTTTAATCAAAGAGACCTATTGATTAGAACCAATCAATACAAGCCATGCTCTGCATTTTGGCATGAAGTGGACCATATCTGACTCCCTCTCTGTAGATGTGAGGAGAATAGAGAAGCATGCCCGAGACCTAGCTATTGCTGGTCTCAATAAGCCATGTGTCTGATTTATTTTATAGATAAAATGACTATATTAATCTGGCTGGACATACCCCAAACCCTAATTGTATACCCTGCCTCAACACTGGCCATTAACACACACACATACAGTACACACAAATATAAATGTCTTTAAATCTGGTATGGTATTGCTTTTTGTTATGCTTCCTCTGTAATGAAGATAAATCTACGATTAGAATTTATTTTGTCCCTTGTATAGCAAAAAACGTACACATGATTGCTTATGTAATAGTGCCAGCCCCAGGTGTTAAATATCCAGGTATCTAGACCCTCTAACAGCAATTCCTCAGGACTGGCTGCAGATGGATTTAGATTAACGGAAACATTTCACTCGGAAACACATTCCCATAGGACAAGGAGGTGTCAGCAAAGTTTGACTTGCTGCCGCGCGTCGCCGGCTCTGAAAGCAATTCTAAAGTGATTATCAGCGGGGAAGAGGCTGTCACCTTGTCATGTTCACTGTCTCTGTACTAAAATGAGTGTGGGAGAGGAACTGAAAGCGAGGGATTGGGGTTGAGGGTGGAGGGCTAAATCAGAGGATAAACAGAATGAAAAGGAGGGGAAACTGCACCGCCAGAGAGCAGGCAGGGGAGGTGGGGAGAAGGATTGCTGTTCACGGTGGAGTGCAGAGAGTGGGGGTCGTTTTTTAAAGGGTCACAATGAGGAAGCAGAGCCGTCTATTTTCAGCGTTATATATAATGGATAACACCACAGAAGTTGCTTTCCACCATGCCCTGGGAGGAGAGAAGGGGGGGGGGGGGCATTTATATTTGATAAGGAGCCCTTCTTAAAACAGGGACAGCTGCTAGATTAAAACATTAATTATAGTGTCTCCTCTGTCTATTTCTCTTTACTTATTTTTCTCTCTCACTCCCTCTGTCTCCCCCCGCTCTCTCTCTCTCTCTCTCTCTGTTGGCATGTGTGTGGCACTGTAATGAAAAAGGTTCGATTACAGGGATCGTTCTGGCTTTTGGTGTCCTTCCCTCAAGAAACGATCTCCTGCCCTCCTGGCAGATAGAACCAGGGAGAGTTGGATGAAAAGTGTATCTCACCCGGAGGGGAGGGCATCGGAATACCTTACATATGAGTCCTCATTGATTCGTCAGCGATGGGATTGATGTCATATTGTGCACGTGCTCATGCATCTGCTCTGTGTGCTATTAAGTCACACACGTTAATGTATGGCACCACTGTTCTGCTGTGTTTCCAGGCGTGGCGTCGTTATGACACGGACCGCAGCGGCTACATTGAAGCAAATGAACTGAAGGTATGATTCGCTCGAACTCGTATTGTGAGATAAACTAAAGTCTGTATTGCAATACAGAGCTACCCATATGTCTGGTGGTAACCAGCACCTTCCTACTTTACTATCTCGGTGAAACCGTCCTGATTTTGCAAGCAACACAATAGGCTGGGTTTCAATTCATAGCCGTTCCCTGCTCAGCGTTCAGGTCAGTTGGTGCTGACATCTATTAAATGCTAGTTTTTGGAAACGATTGGTTGTAGGTCGGCCAAATGTCTGCTAGCGTCCGTGTTTAACAACCACTTTCCTTGCATTTCAATTAATATTAACAATATACTATTTATATATCCTTTTCCTATTTGTCTTTGGCGCTCACAGGAAAACATTTAAGTCTGTCTAAATTACTTGTACCTGTGCATTTGCACTGCCTGGAGAGTTTCCAGACTGATTTGTAGAGCAGAACAAATCATGGAGCTTGCAAAGTTAGGACCCTCACCAGGTTACCACTTACCATTAGTGGTATAAGCAGAGACATGGCTACGTTTTACACTTGCCAATACTGAAGTTGAAAACCATCTTAAATGCTACCCCAAAATCCAAAAGGTAGCGTTGGCTATTTCATACACCAGAAGAAGGAGAACATTTGATGTTAAGATGTGAATGAGAGCTGAAGTCAATATTAGATTAGTTTTAATTGGTAGTGGGGGTGGGAAAGGATTCCAGACAGATCTTTAAGTGGATTGTGTGTGGTGCAAAGAATGACCTTGTCACATTTCACAAGTTAACCAATCGGTCATATCTAATATGCAATAAAGACGTGTTCCCATGCTTTTTTGTTTTGTTTTGCTATATGTTCTGTTGATTTAATGCATGTTGTCACGTTTTATTGCATTTTGTAACATTTCTTTTAACGTTTGTGACGTCATTAATTGATTTGTTTCTTCCACATTGAGTCATGTGATCTGACACTGTTACGATGTCTGCCGCCATGAGCTGAGTGTGTCTTTGTTACCCCCAGTAGTCCACGTAGCTGCGGTCATCCAGCTCACTGACATGTAACGTACCAGGAAACACTGCTAGAGCCTCCTCTGATGTTGCCGCTTAATGTTTACTGCTGTTATCTTTTAACAACATTGTGAATAAACCTACATCACCAAATGAGTCTCAGCCCAATCTATTCACTCCCTTTTTTCTTTCTCTCCCTTCCACACGTTTAATGTATTACCAATAATGAGGGAAACTGATATTTAATATGTTTATTGTGTATAGTGTTGACGTGAGGCTGTTTGGTTTGTGTGGCATCAGGGACTTTAATTCATAGCCGCAGGTGTTATTTATGCACACTTGGTGTATCCTATCTCGAAAATGATCTCCTCCTATATTACAATTCATTTATGTAGTTACAAATTGTAATTTTTGGCCAAAACCAACAATATCAGATCACATGGCAACCAATTTTTTCACTGTGGTTGAGTGATTTGTGGTGTTATGTTTGAGAATTAGTTTTTGGATTGGCTATGAAATTGGCTATACTGTAAGTTTCCTGAAACCACATTCGCTACTGGTGATTCAGTGATTTGTAGCTTTGCCATAGTTGTTTCCATATTTGAAATATTTGTAAAGGCTGTATTTTCTGTGTAATTACTATATAAACACATACAACAACTGTGCCCATTCTGACCAAGGGATAATAAAATGTGGTTTGCTTATATCTGGGCTGATTTTCTTTTGCAGGGTTTTCTGTCAGACCTGCTGGAGAAAGCCAACAGACACTATGATGACCAGAAACTTCATGAGTACACTCAGACCATAGTAAGAGTCTTTTTAACTTAAAAACACACATACGCATAATAGACAATGTTAGTGTTATTATTTGATACATACTGTAGTGTATTGAGTGTATACTTAAAATAAAAGTGACAACTTTAACAGTAGATGTACTTTACTTATTAATCTGATTCCAACCTGCTCTTGTGTAAAGCAAGACATTTTAATTAATGCCGGCAGCCTACAAAGGTCTGTTGCAGAACTGTGATGTAACCAATGATCTGGTGTCACACCAGATCAAAACTTATAGATCAATTTATTAAGGATTAACTTATAGATCATGGCAGGTCTCTGATCTACTGTATATGTTGCATCTTTAAAGCACATATGCACTTGTTTCTGAAACCTCAGCCTGATCTAATTTACGGTAATATTGCCTGTAATGTTTTGAATACATCTGTTGGATGCTTCTTCCACACAGTTAAAGACATCTTAAGAAGAACGGACATGTTTTATCATTACATTTTAATTCAAGTCACAGACGACACAAGTGATTCAACAGTTGAAATTACGTTGTATTTTAAATATTTAGACAGATCCTTACCTGCAATGTAATTGTCAGTGGCATATACATAACTATACTTTTATATTTAGAATTCTCTGAGAGCTCCTCTGATAAAATGTTGTCAAAACATACAGCCAAAAGTAGTTGTATTTGTATTTTGTTTCATCTTCATTATGTGGTTTTCTTCCTCTACTTCACAGCTGAAGATGTTTGATCTGAATGGAGATGGGAAGTTAGGCCTTTCAGAGATGGCAAGGTGATGTCCCATTCGCTGGTTTTGTTTTGTTCTAATATTATGTGATGTTCACCCTCCTGCATCCTGCTTTATAGCATTACCAACAAAGTTTTGTTCTTCGACTAATAAAGACATCCCGTTTATACAGACTCCTCCCTGTTCAGGAGAACTTTCTGCTGAAGTTCCAGGTAACTGAATCTTTGGATTCAAATGTTCAATTTACATGAACTTCAATTGCTATTTTCCACATTTACAAATTTATGTATAGCATTTTTCAGTCTGAAATATATTTTTTCTTTTTTGTAGGGTGTCAAGTTGAATGCAGAGCAGTTCAATGCCATCTTCACATTCTATGACAAAGTAAGTGTGAATTTATTAGTAGAAGAATTGTGTTGGAGTTGTTCATAGTGTGTTTGCTGTATAGTGTCACAATGCTACATGTGAAGAGTTCAAATGCAAAAACCTCTTGAATCTATCTGACAAAAAGTAGCAATTAGCAACTTAAAACAGCAATATTTATTAGGTGTACATATTTGGATTCACTCATTTCACCTTTATTACAATGAACTGACACTGAATAAAATGTAATATCTTCCAAAAATGTAACAAAAATCATTTAAATATTGCCAATTAAAAACACAATGTCAGATGGACCTAGAGGTTTTTGCCTCTGAACTCTTCATGTGTCTCCAAGATATTAAAATAATACACTCAGAATCTTTTGTTCACATCCCCTACAGACAATGTCATTGCTACCAACTTCTTGGTGCCTGAAAGATGTTTGCTCAATGCCTCTATGACTATGACTATTTGTTTAGGGGCATCTCTCCCAAGCATGCAAAATGTTGACTGGTGTCTTATTTCGCTCCCAGGGAAATCAGGCAAGAGCACTGCACCTGTTGCATCATAAACACCTGAGGTTGGTTAGCAGTGTTTTAGCTCATGGCAGTTTAGCAACCACGTTTTCCACTTCAGGCGAGTTGTGGCATAGATGCTTTGGTAGCGAGGTGATCACTGCAGTGCAGAGTGAGACAGAAACAAAGTATTCAAGTTGATTTTCTTATGTGTAAAATCTGCAGTGTTTACATGTAGTCACGTAAGGTCAATAAAATGTTCTCACTCGGCTTTGCTTTGATAATGATATTTATTTTAATATGATGTTCTTTCACATTTGCCCCATTCTCAATGGGTTTTCACACTTCAAGCTTGACTACTAACACATTTCCTGACCCAAAAAGGACTTCTGTTTCACAAATGTTTCACCTACATTTATTTTAATAATACACCTTATACAGCACAGGAGGCCTACAGGACGAAATATTTCTTATGGGCTAGCCCCACTATGTCACAGAAGTAAAGAGCTTGCATGCAAGTTATGGACCAGTCTGATGCTAAGAGCAGCATGTGACATTCAATTATAGATGAGCTTCTGCGGTCTGTCCGTGTACACATGCTGCCCGTGGAGGGCTAGCGTTTACATGTGCACTTTGTTTCGTTTTATTACAAGTCTAACCCCCGCAGCTGAAACACAGGCAGCTGTTGTCACTGGTGCTGAGGGATTATGGGTATTGTGTATGGCAAGTCATCTGTACGTTAACACGGCTCTAAGGGTTCAGAGCCAAATATTGCGAAAAGCTTTGAAAAATGTTATGCCGCACGACCGCACGCAACCAGGACAATAAAGCTATCTGACATCGAATGTTCGACTTTTTTTGTCTCACAGCTTTCAACAAAAGGAGAAGCAATACAAAGTGATTCTTGTAAAACAAAAGAGCAGCCTGTTTGTGAGCATCAAAGACCATTACCTTCAGATAATTAAGTTGACTCCAGAGACATTGCCTGTGTTCAATAGGAAACATTTTGGTTTTGATTTGTGGGAACCTTTCCAGAGTTTTGGACCCATTTTGTGGTTCAGCACTGGTATGAAATACAACCAATTGGCGTGGTTAAATGTTGACTGTTTTGTTAGGATGGGAATGGCTACATCGATGAGCATGAGTTGGAAGCCCTGCTACGAGACCTTTATCAAAAAAACAATAAGGTAAGGACATGTCTTTGGTGGAAGTTTATGGAATAAGTTTTGCACTGGAAAATAGTTTTTTACATTAGTGTGTCTATACCAGCCACCTGTAAAATGTCTAAAACATTTAGAAAGCACAGGTGAATTCTGCTTGATTGAAACGAAACCAAATTGTAGAAAAACAAGTATGTTTTAGCGGAAGAATGCTGTCCATCAAATCTATGCAATATGTGTGTGCTGGCAATAAAAATAACAAAAGAAGCTACTTCACACACTGAAATCCAGACATTCTGCTCAGTTCAAGCCTAACACACACTCAGGTTTGGGAAGTAACTGATTTTAAAACAGTAAATGTTATCCATTACAGATACCAGCTAAAACAGTGGAATCAGATAACAGGTTGTTATTTTTTTTATTAGATGATTACCTAGAGGACTACTTTCAAATATAAAATGGACGCATGCAGAAGAAAACTGCATAACACAAACAGATGGTTCTCTTATTAACCTTTCACTCACATCAATTCTATCATCTGATCTCCTGAGCAACATTTCAAAAAGAGAAAGATCTGGCGCCGCCGACGTAGTAAATTGCTTTGGATGGCATTTCGAAGAACAACGTTTAGGCGTAATCTAATAGAAATGGAAAGTAATCATATTATATGCACAAACTTGAGGTCATCCAAAAATTACGTTAAATTACGTTACGTTAAAAAGTTTAGTCTGGTAACTATAGTAACTGTAACGGATTACATTTAAAAAGCAAACTACCCAATCCTGCACACGCTGCCCCGTACCGCGCTGCACCATCCACCACTGCCAGTCAGTGTACGCTGTGCTTCCTTCACCCCCCCCCCCCCCCCATATGCAGGAGGTGGACCTTAAGAACTTGACGGGCTACAAGCAGAGCATCATGGCATTGTCTGACGGAGGGAAGCTCTACCGCAGCGAGCTGGAGATTGTGCTCTGCAGGGAGCCCGTGGCGTGACCTTTGAACCCCTGCAGCTCGTCTCTCCCCCCCTTTCTTTCCCACTGATCCCAACAAGCCACGCCCACTTCCAGCTGCCTGGCAACTGATGCCAGGTGCATGTGCTGGACACAGCCTATAATGTTAGTTATAACTTCAGAGTGAATTTTAAAGGTGCACTGACAGCACAACGGGTCTGTTTGTTCCTTCCCTCCTTTGCGACCGTGATGGTTCAAAGCTCATTTCTTTCTTTTTCTTATTACTTGTCATGATTCAAGTCTTAATCAGATCTGTCAATCGATGACCAGATCTTCTCACGACCCAACATAGACTATCCTAACAACGTCACCCTTCATCTTCAATCCTAGCCCAAAGTCAAGCCTAGATGTTGTCTTGACATAAGCCCTAGAGCTCAGATCTGTTTTCTCAAACCACAGAACAATGCCTGCAATCCCTCCAACGTTAATTACAAAATGAATAACATGAATGCTAGACAACTTTGTTCAAAATAATGTTTATTTTATGTGTAGCCTTGAATGGAATGGCTATAATTCCCCACCTATTCTTATTTGTTCTGTGCTGTCATTTAATGGATTTTACTTTTAGCATCGTTTCTTGCTTATACTGTCAATTTAAAATATGAATAAAATATCTTCGGATTAAGATTCCATTGTTCTTTTGTCTGAATGTTTTTTTCTTGAAGATGTATATCTCTTCCAAGCGAAGTAGAAAGAACCAGCAAGATAAAGGCATTAAATAAGATGCATGCAAGGGATTCTGGCAGTGATAAAGCAGCTTTATTGGTTTCAGAATTGTGCTTACCGTTAAGAATGTTGAACAACCCTGGCTCAGTATGGAGGCCATGATATCAGTAAATCACACATTAATTCTAAAATTGACTACCAGTACTTGTTTTGCCACTGCATTATCCACTTAATTGACCTTTTCCAAGCTCCGCCCCTTTTTGCCTGTCCTCCAATAACAGTTGAGCATTTTTTGAGTCTGAGGAACCTTCCACCTGTCTGTTTTCCTGTAATAGCTTTCTATGGTGTTTTGTCCAACCTAGTTACAGTAACTAGGTATGACAAGTGAAAGGGGCAGGGCTTGGGAAAGCTCAATAGAAAACACAATATGGTGACAATTGGCATAATATAGTAACTAAACTGCTTTCAGGTTATAAGAAAATCACATCAGCAACGTTTTTCGACATCTCCTTTGTTTGGACTCATTCACAGAGCCTATTCAATTTGCAACACAAAACCAAAACTGAATCATACACATATACAGACACATTTTGACTGAAATAATTATATAATAATTCAAGTTGCATACTAAGAAATGAATGAGTTGCATCTGATTGATGGATGTAGCTCTTTATTGCAACAATACTTTATACAGATATGTATTGCTATGCCATTATATTGCATCAATATTTGAACTAGCATTGTAGATACAATGATACATTCTGCTCTTGTCAAAAAGTGTATGAAACGTGCATATAAATGTGTGTTTACACAGATTATGACAAAAATGTGAGAAATGTAATGTTTTCATTCATACCCTTCAGGTGTTATTTTATATAGCAGGTTTTTGCAGGTTGGGCAAGGCCGTCAATTAATCAAAAGCATTTAAATCTTTATAGAAGTGCAAAAGTATTGCATTTTTCAACATTTTTACTGACAAACTGATCCGAGTGTCAGCAATACAAAAGTTGGTGTTCACAAACCAAGTTGTAATTCAACTACATAAACTCTGTTGCAGGTTGCACTATCCTATTCACCTCCATTCAAGTCAAAACCAGTATGGAAGATGTGTGGTTACAACCTTCATAACAATATAATGTAGGGCTTTTTGAAATAGTATCTATACTATTTCAAAAAGCCCTACATTATATTGTCACATCATGTCTTGGGTTGAGTGTGCAATTCTTCTGCTGTTCCTACCTGCAAAGGTGCACATGATGGATCCAATAAACAGTGTGTGTGTATTTATATATATATATATATATATTTATTTATTTATTTTTTATCTGCATTATTGCAAGATTAATTGCATAATGGAATCATTGCCTTTCTTTCCTTAATGTTCCTCTAACTCTTGGACCACAGTGCTTAGTGCTTAACCAAGGAAACTGTCTCTCTGAAAAACTCTCCGGACTACAAGAAAGTATTTCTGTCCCTTATGTACTTTTGACATTGCGGCCGAGCATAGCAGATGAAAACACAACCACATGGCCACCACATGGGGCAAATGTTGTTCTCTCGAGTCTCTCCTCGGTCTACACACCCACACGCTTTGAAGCTTTGTGGAGAACAAAAACAGTACACATTGATTAACATGTTGACACGGGCTTATAGGGCAGGGTTGAAAAGAGAACTCCAACATCAAATAGACAATAACATTTAAAATGAGAAGTATATAAGTTGAAGGAATGCAGCGAGACGGATAATGTTGGCCAAAAACACTCTATTCGGTATATATTCACTATATGTTTAGACATCTGTGTGGTCTTGTGGTTTTAATGCTGATCTTGGTATTGTCTTTATACCATATAAAGTGGCTTTAAGTACTCATTAGCACTAAATAAAATAAATGTATTATTATTATTATTATTATCTAATAATTTTTTGTCTACTAATTGAATAGTTGACTACGGATGCATAGCAGTGTTGCTGGATGCTATATTTTCTCTTATGGCAAACATCCCTTGGGACACTAAAACAGAAATATTTGTATGTTCACGTACATAATTGGGCACTGATAGGTTAATTCAAACAGGAGACAGTGCTGTATTATGTTCACGTGACATGAACCAAATCATATGCGCAATATTGAACAAGAGCATTGAACGGCACATGATAAAATGCCACTAGCTCACTGTGAAACTGATGTGTTGAGAACTGGACGCCTCAGTGAAGACAAAGAGTATATGAAAAAAACGTTCATGTTTTATTCATTGATGAAAGGAACCCGGGTATTTTATTTATGACTTCTTTAAATATAGCCCCTGTGAATTAAGCAAGTGATTGAAAATGGCTGTCCCAACCTAGATTATTGTGCTGTCTTCACACACGCACACACACACACGCACACACACACACACACACTTGCTATTGAATTGGCTATTTGGTGTCACACCAAATGACGTATCATTTATCAAAATTATGTAACTAACAACTCTTTTTACAAATATTTAATAATTCATAAAATAATTGAGATATCTGGGATTTTAACATGATGAAACAGCAATTGTGTGAGACTTGTGTGGCTTTTAGTACTGAAAAAAAAGCATTACCATGAAAGTAAACCATCTTACTCTTAATCAAATTTAACACCAGATGTATTTTTACTTTTTGTGCTGACATCAGCCAAACACTGCAAGAAATCATTTAACATTTAGTGGTAGTAAGAAACATACACAGTATAATACATACGGAGAATGTGGTCCTGTGTCATGTTTTGTTCTCATGGGAGGTTTTGTTCCCAGGAAAACCTAAAACCTCAACTATAATAAAATAATCATGAAAGACAATCCTTTAAATGGTCAAGGGGAATGAAAGAAATAACTACAAGGTGATCAATACTGCCATATCTGACAACGCTTATTTGCCCTGGCATTTGTTACTTTGTGGGTACTATTGTTACATAACTATTGATGCCATGGTACATAATAGCAGAAACTATTGTTGATTCTAGATGGGAAAAGACACATTAAGACAATAGCCTAGCCCCAGAGTTAAGGACGACTGTTCTATACAGTGAGATAATATTACAGTAGATTAGCTGTCTCTGTTCATTTCTAGTGCAATCCTGACACCTACAGGGCAAATGTGACAATGTCAAACACAAGTCGCATGATAATTGAATAGTCTACTTATATCCATCTTGTCCACGTTATGGACATTCAAGTGACCAATCACCAAAGCAAGTCAGAGATATTGCATTAGCCTCAATTGACCTCAAGGGCCTATGTCAAGATGTGGAAAAGAGGCCTAATTTGTAAGGCTCAAATGCTGCTTGTCAAGTTGCTGTGATCACAAACAACATTGCAACATTGCTTTTTTGTTTTTGTTTTACTGAAATATTATTTTGCTTTGGGGAAAAAACATTTTGCATTCATTTGTTTTATTCGCGCCCTGTTAGGTTAGGTTTTCTATTTGAAGGTTTCACTGAGTCCAGAAGAGAGCATTTTTGCCATCTTGTCTGTGATTAGTGGGCTGACTGATAAGGCTCATGGGTCATTTCTCAACTATACCGGTGACCAGTTGCCCTGGTGATTCATCCTGATCATGTGACCTACACTCTCCAAATACATATTAACTAAATACTCGGCCTAGTGTTCTGCACCACACTAGAACTGTAGTACAGTATACTATTAATACTATGTTAAATGTTAACTGTTTCAGTGCAGATCACTGGACTGTACTGTAAATTGGGTTGACATGCCATTGTAATGTATATGACATTTTCTCTGCTTTAATTAACAGACTGTACCTAAATGCAATTCTGCTAATTATTTTCATAGAATTTTTGATATATTGCTGGAATTGATTTGAGCATACCTAATATTAGCATTATAACTAACTCGAACCAGTAATACAAGTCACAAATCACATTGACATACTGCTTAAATTCTTTGAATTTTCTTACTCCTTTACTTATTATTTTATTGGTGAATTTGATGACAATACTATCTGTGTTAACGTACAGTAACTGTGTTGAATATCACTATCAGTTTAAGAGTTTCAAAAAATAGATAAACTGTATATAGCATTTAACTTACCGGTATTACATATTCTTCAACAGTTAGGTTACTGTATTACTGCTGCAGTAACGTAGCTCATCCTCAGCTGATTTGAGTACAGTGGTGTGATAATGCAGTTAGGGCAATATTGACAGATTCCGTTGGAGGGCCTTAAGACATGGGAAGACCGTGTACTTTGTAAATTAATAGTGCCATGAAATAATGAAATGAAGCAAGGTTATTTCATATTTCATTTGGTGTTTTTAAAACAAGACTGGAACACACTAAACAGTTTGCAAATGGATCCAAAACCTGATACGTGTTTTGTGTGTTGTAAAATGCAAATGGCCTAATTTTCCTAGAGGCCACTGTACAGCTCTCTGCTATAATTGGTAGTAGTAGTAGCCTATCATTGCAATAAAGCTTTGAGCACTATGACATCGTTGCACCTTCCAAGAGTTTAATATTTTGCCTTTGTACATTTTGTTACGTCGCTATTCTTTTGTTAGTAGGCCTATCTCCACACTACAACTGACCTTTTCAGAAGGACAACCAATCTTACCAGGTTTTTACATAGTGTGTCTTATTTATTCTGTTTCATCTGTTCTATCTATGGCTAGTGCAGCGTTAAACATAGTGTTCTGAATCATTTAGAGAGAAAAAAATGAACAATAAACATCACAGTACATTTTCCAATAACCGAACAACAATGTTATATTTCTTATATTGTGTTATTACAGAACTGATATTGGACTGGTGAAGGTGGAATGCTATAATATCATTAGCAAGAAGAATGTAAGGATGTGGAAGACTGCCGAAGAGCTGACTTTGTTTGACTCCGGTGTAAATCTAACCAGACCTGTTCGTTGAGAAAGTTGTTGAAGTAAGTCATGTGAGTTTGCGTGTGTGTGTGTGTTTCTGTGTGCGCAAGAGAGCAGGCATTGAATTTAGCATGCATGCAGAAGTGAACACCTGAAAATATAAAAGTAGCCTTTGGAGGAAAGTTAGTCTAGACACATCGGAAAACATGGATTAATAGTATATATTACAGTGCCATTCCTGGCTGTTGGTTGTTTACTCGAGGTAAAGTATATCTTTGTAAATGTAATAAAACTTCAAATTGAATGTATTTTAAATATATGTACAGTATATGTGAAACATTTTCATATGAAAATTAGAATGTGTTTTTGTGGTCTAATGTAAGGCTACTTTAAACACCATAATAATATGGTTGTTAATTATATGGAGGTGTATTGGGAATTACATCACAATTTACAAAGTAAACAAAAGCTGTTTTCCCATTTTATCTGATTGAAAATGTTTGTAATCGTACAGTATTCTGAATGAAATGGGTAAAGACAATGCATTTCCATTGTTTTAAACAAAACCCCTTACTGTCTTGAGATAGCGGTGTAAAATTTGTTTTGCATAAAATATCAACAAGCGCAATTTGACTATGAACTCCTGATAAAGCAGCACTGTGGGTCAGTATAGTATTCAGCCTGTATGGACAGACACGGCCTGTACTCTATTAGTTATATGCTGTGAAAGTATGTTCAGTAATACAGTTCAGTCAAGACAACTATTGTCAAAATAAGTATTTTATTTGCATAAAGGTATTTCTTTTGGAGGTATGGCTCTGTTCTGGCAGCTCCTTGCCCTCTCCATGGGCATACACGGAAAGCCCTTTCCATGCACATACATAGAACGCCAAAGACAGGGAGAGCAGCAGAAAGACCCCCCATAGGATACAGTACAGAGCAACAGGTGGGATGCAAAAATGCACGGAGAAGAAACGCCAAGAATGTGTGCAGGCTAAGGACGCTTAAACAAGCGCCCTGACTAGTTTGGCCAATAGAATGCTTTGCCGTGATCAGCTGAGCAGTCTGGTCACTGAGATCAGATGGGCAGTGAGCTGATTGAGATTAAGCGTGGCTGGGCGTGACATCATCTATCGCTATGCTTAATGCTTATACCTAAATGTGTACTGATGTCTATAAGGTCTCTCTTTGATGCAATAATAGGCAATACTTTGTGTTGACCAATCCACAGTAGCTAGCATCTACAGACCTCCTGTAAATACTAGCTAACTAACTAATAATATAATCAAAGCTTCGACTAGCTCCCTGCTGAATGACGTCCTCTTCTGCCATTTTCTGGGCAGCGTTTGTGTCCAACCGTGCTACATAGGATGTGTTGAGAGTCATGGTGATCTTGATGGACTATCCTACGTCACTGGGGGCTGACATGAAGATGCCCTTCCCAGACTCGGTCAAGTACGGTATCTTGGCCATCTCCCTGACTCTGCTCCTGTTGGCTCTGTGCATCTTACTGTGGCAAACTGTTAGGTGGTGCACACAGGATCAAACTATGCAGGACACCGGTGAGAAGCGGTCTTTATTTTTCTCATATTCTCTTGGGAGGTGTTTATTTTCCAGTTGAGTCTTAAAAGGCCCCATACCCTTCCATTTTTTATTGCTATTTTATGTTTTCACAAACCCCTCACTTGATTGGCTCTCGGTCTGACTAAGGGTGGGAGGTCAGAGATGATTGGCTACACTCAAGTCTCACTACCTGAACCCAAATCAGACTGGCTTGTTTTACACAACGAGTTGTTTCAGAAAGGAATTTTGGATATATGTTCTCAAAATTAGTGCCATTTCAGGTTCCATTCAGGTCAAAACAACTGACTTAAATGTTATGATAACTAGCTGCACCTTTAAGGATTGTAGATTACAATAGAATGCGATTGAAAAGCATATATAATTGAGTATTAGCCTACTGTATATATACACACGAAATTAATAGAAAATAATGTTGCGTTCGGATTTCCTTACAGAAAACAGTGAAATACTCTACTCCAAAGCATCAACATCAGAACATTTCTCAGGGTGTCCGAATATGACGGTAAGGTGAAATGTAAAACAGCATTTTTCCTCTTCTCCTTTTGATAGGGCACTGGAGCTACAATACAGAGTAAACACTGGAAAATACACGCGTGTGTCTTGTCACTTGCATCTATCTCGAAGTGTTATGTAATAGAAGCTCTGTAACTGTACAATGAATAAACACTGTGTGTTGAAATCCCCCCCCCCCCCCCTTTAGTGGGGAGATGTGAGTGCAGAGTCTCACAGGTTGAGCCGCTGTCTGTGTGAAGGTTCGTTTCCCACGACAGCCAGTGAGCAGGCAGTGCAGACCTACCTGGAGAAGGTAATCTGTGTCATCATTATTCCTGCCAGCATGTGGTGTTCTTTATCTGTTGTTTATTAAGAATGGATTCTTTGGATATTTGCACCCAGGTATCCGTATCCAACAATGATATTTGCACCCGGGGAGTAGAATGACACATGTATTTAGCCTACACACAGGGTGGATATAAATGAAGATGCTATTTGCACACAGGTATCCGTAGCCAACAATATTGGTACCCGGGGTGTAAAATATACCATGTAGTTTGTACACATGTCCATAGCCAAGTGCAAATACTCAAACTAACACACCCCAATACTATTTGCATCGACCTACATTTACTTTGACTATACATGGTAAACACCTATGATCAATCTATCCATCTATGATTTGGTGAGGCAATTTTTTGGTTTGGCACCTGCAACTGTTTAGACACGCAGCAGATACTCTCTTTATCTAAGTGGGTGTAAATAGCTGCCATGGAGCTATTCTCACCCGCGGTGCAAATATGCACTCCGTAATATTTATTTAGCTCATAGTTACGCAGAACCATCTAAAACAGCTATTACATTATGTTCAAGCAAGGTCAAATTTGCAAATGGCGGCTACAAAATATGATTGTAACATAACATGCTCTCCACTACCACCTGCAGGTGCATGGGTCACTGCACTTTTCCCTCTACTATAATGTGGTGCAGTCTAAGATAGTCGTCACTGTCCTGAAGGGGGAGGAGCTACAGAGAAGGAGAGACAACCATAGTCTCCGCCCCTTTGTCAGGATACAGCTTATGTGGGCGGAGCGTTTAGAGGGGGTTGTGAATGAGGAGGTATGTTGGTTTACCAATGACATGTCATTGGCTACATGCACGCACTATTCTGGGTTTTTCCCTTATTCCGAAAATGACAATATTCCTACTAAGCTGTTTACAAATCTACTTAAAATTAATATTCCACTAATATGTTAGTTTACATGCAGCTGAGTTACACGTTCTAAAGATATGCCCTTTAAATATTAATTAATGTTGTAATAGATGGGAAAATGGAATGGCTGGAGTATTTGCAACAAAATAGGATGTTTTTAAGTTCTTACCATCAATAGGCAAGATACCCAATGGCGTAAAATTCAGTAAAAACCTCACTTGAGATTCATATTCAGAATTCATATTCTGCTTCATACGTCATAGCTCCTAAAACATGAATACTATCGGCATATGGTGGCTTAGTTGGAAAATGCTAAATTCGGAAATAGGCCTAATTCGGAATATCCTAATGGAATATGTTGTTTACATGACACCTATCAAATTCTGAACATCGCCATAGTCATAATAATAGTGTAATACTAGTGTGCATGTAAATGTAGCCACTGACAGGCAGGGTTGGGTAGGTTACTTTTTAAATGTAATGCGTTACAGTTACTAGTTACCAGACTAAAAATATAATCAGTAACATTATCTGATTACTTTCCATTACTTTTATATTACTTCACGCTAACATTATTCTTTGAAATTCCATCCAAAGCAATTTATTGCATTGGCACGCTAAATCTTTCTATTTTTGTGACTGTTTATGTTGCTCAGGGGATCAGAGTAAAGTGGACTTTATTTAAATTATTGATTGACATTAACAAAAGTTTAATAAGAGAAAATCTGCTTGTTTTATATATTTTTTTAAATTATGCAAACTTCCCTTTTTTATATGAAAGTAGTCCTCATATAATCAAAAAATGATATAATATATAATATAATCATATAATAAAAAAAAATACCTGTAATCTAATTCCACTATTTTAGTTAGTTACTGTAATGGATTACAGAGACTGTTTTTTGTAATCAGATTACAAGTAACTGATTACATGTAATGTAATTTGGATTTAGTTCAAATATCAACAAGCTTTTCCAGAAGGAGTACCAGTGTAAAAGTTACAACTAACATGTAATTTTAAATATTAAATGGAATATGTATCTGGTTCATAAAGTAGTTATGTACGTGTTATGCATGTGTCAGTAGTGTATAGTCTTTATGATTTGCCACTGTGTGGTCGTCCAATAGGGTAAAGGGAGTTCCTGCGCTCTCCACACAGTGCTGCAGGAATGGCAGACCCGCATTGTGAAGGACAGCTGTAATCCTGTGTTTGGAGATCAGTTCAGCTGCAGGCTGGAAGAGGAGAAACTACGACAAGCCACCCTCAGGATGGAGGTACTGCATACTGCCTTGCCTTTATCGTGCCAGTTGCCGCAGGATCTTGGATTCAGTTCCCTGCTCATGTGTCCTGTGTGTGGAATTTGTGTGTTGGGCTGTTTTACCACATTAGGTGGAGACAGCTATCCTGGAGAATGATTGTTAATATTTGAACACGATCAAAACAAGATAACTTTAAGTTCAAATAAAAAAAAATATCCCTCCGTGTTTCTATTTATGGAGCCAGGGCTGTGTAGAAGTATTGTATGATGTTTTGAACATGCTTTGACATTAAGATAGCAAAATGCAAAGAGATATTTGCTGAATTTGACGAAAAGTGTATTATCTTACATATTGGCATCAGTGTTTTGTGTCTGATACATGTTACATTTACCTTAAAGAGAACACAATAATCTGTAAAACAGACTAATCTAGCTTTAACACTGGCAACAAAAGTTAGTATTCCGTAGCAAAAGCATGAAGTGCTATAATAAATGGAACAAAAAATATAACGTTGTGATAATGAATCATTTGTGTGTATGTGTGTGTGTTTGTGTGTGTGTGTGTAAGGTCAAGGACTATGATAAGTTCTCCAGACAGGTGCTAATAGGCCAGGTGAAGGTTCCTTTAGGACAGCTCAACATATCCTACCCTCTGGAACTACAGAAAGAACTCCAAACACCTGAGAAGGTTCAACACTTACGCACACATACACACAAAAAAATTAAACCAACACACCCTCAAATACATTCAACATGGAAACATGTTTATTAGACACCCTTCCACATCCTGCCCTTCCATAGGATGTCATAGGAGAGGTCCTTCTCTCCTTGAGGTTTCTTCCTACCTCTCAGAGAGTAGAGGTTGGGCTGCTGAAGACCAGAACATTACTAACTGACATATGCTCACATACAGGTTTGTACTACACACACACAGCATGAACAGAGTAAATGTGTTGAGTCGCTGTTATTGCATTAGACACACTGCTTGTCTGATTAAGACTCAGCTCGCTTGGGAATAAGTTGCCAGTTAGAATGAATGTATCTAGTGGAATTGCAAGCAACTACCGCTCATAGGGAAGTACTGTAGAAGTAATTAAAATCGATATATCTGTTCTAGCTTGATATTAAGTTGTTTTTACTTGTAGCTAACAATGTCTTTGTAAACCTTTTGCATAAATTAAAGGTCTATAAGCAATTTGCTTTATGCACAAATTCTAGTAAGATTTCTCCATATTTTCATAGAACATATATTTATTTTTTTCATGACAGTAAACTATACATTGAAATGCAAGTAAATGTTAGAATAAAAACACCATCTTGGGGTACAAATAAGATCATGTGATGCTGTGTACAGGCCTCTATGCCAGGGTCAGCATACAGTGCAACCAATCTAAGCTACGGCAGCAAAAGACATCCATCATGCCTCGATGCAAGGTGACTGTTTTCAATCAGCTGCTCTCCTTCACCCTGCCGGAGCCTCCCCTAGAAGACTGTATCATCCTGATCTCTGTTTATGAAACACACACGACAAGGACAGCATTCAAGAATCTGATTGGCCAGCTGACAGTGAGGAAGGGGAGGAGATTTGAGGATGAGCACTGGAGCCTGATGATGCGTTCTGTCCGGCAGCCAGTTGCAAGGTGGCATCAGTTGTTGATTTGAACTAGGAATGGAGGACCAATGAATAGAGCATTGCACTAGCTCTGCCAAATGGATCATTCACTCGTCTGTGGAGTAAAGTAGCCGTTTTTATTCGATTATACGATTATATTATGTGCAATTCACTGAAATAATGAGTTATTTGATGTCTAGTTTGTCTACACACCGCAAAATAAAATTAACTATACTATCTGTCAGCCATATCCGCCTGAAACATTTACGAACTTAGCGACTGCTTAGCCACCAGGGGGCCCCCTCCCCAAGGTAGAGTGAAGTACGTAGTTTTACATGAACAGACCAATATTTCTCTCTGATGTGCAAATCACTGAAATTATGATTTCTTGAAGGTGTAGAAGTTTTAGTCTACACAATGCCAAACAAAACTGGAACTGTAATGGCTGTCAGATTTTATAAGATAGTATAAAGCCGGGATCTAGTTTTCAGATTCATGCATGTCTCCGACAATTAGCTGAAAGACAAATCTGTTAATTTCTCTATCCCCTTACACTAAATTGAATACATTACTTTTAAACTATCTGGCTCTCAACCTCTGTTTGTTTTATATATTCCCCTTCTAATATAAACCGACCTCCCCATATCTGACCACAACAAACCAAATTTAATTTGAAATCTCTGCTCAGTCTCCTTTACTTTTCACTTTATTTGTATCTTATATGTCTAATATGTATGCTGTCTTAGTCAAATGTTTATTTTTTAGGCTGTGTCTTTGTAATGTAATGGTGCCATGTAAGATGTCTGAGTGTCTAGAAAGGCGTCCTTAAATAAAATGTATTATTATTAAGGTGTATTATCCAAGATCGGAGAAGGGCCCCAAAGAACTAAACATATGCAAAGAGCAGACATTCTCTCCAGTATTATCAGAATTTACTTCCATATTAGCAGTTATATTCTACTATTTATTTTTTCGTTTTGTCTTATTGTGCCCAAAATAAAGAACGAACTGTAGTATAATAAAGTATTTTACTGCTACACTCCTTTGTATCATGTCCTGAATGCATTAGGCAGGGGATTTGTATATCATGACAAATGTATTTAAACATTTTGTGCATTTCCATGAAAATGTGGTTATAATAAAACGTGTGATTTTGTTAACAGATGAGGTGCTGCATTAATGCAATCACCATGGTTATTCATCTCTATCATGTCTTTCAAAGAGTCAAGTGTACAGTAGACACAAATGCACACAGTTGATTTAGTGACAGCTTTGTGCAAATCCAGATGTCATGATATAAATTGACTTTCACATCACATTTAATAATAAAGTAGGCTATTCGTTTATGAAGGAATAGTAAAATACGTAGAAAATGTTTATTTGTTTCACAAACTTAAAGCCATAATAAATCCTGTTAATTACAAGCAAACCATCCTACCATCATTTTAGCTCACACTTCAACAATACAGGAGATCATCTCTCCATGTTTAACTGGTGTTGATGTCCTGCAAGTTTTAAAATGTCATGTATGTCCAAAGTTTGAATTAATGAATTGTGTCTCCCCTCCAAAAATATCACATGCGTGGCATTTCAACGAAACAACGTATGTATCCACCGCTAGACAGATGAAAACGTATCAATCTCTGTAACAAACCAAAACGAAAGTCAGGAGTCCCAACTCAATATAGTCACGCCAGTCACAAAGGGGAGCTATTCGGATAGCAGGCGCTTTTTACTTGAACTGGTTATCGATCAGCGTTCCCTTCATCTTCGCTTTCTTTGCCTCCAGCTCCGCCAGTTCCTGTAGCCTCTTCTTGCTCATACCCTTTCTCTCCAGCTGTTTCTCAATCACCTTGGCATTCTGAGCGTACGAGTCCGCCACCTCTCTGGCTTCGATCTCCTCTTCCTCCTCGTCGATGGTAGAAACTGTGACTGAGCTGAATTTACCCATATCCTTTGTCCGCTTCGTCATCATTACACGGACCTTTTTAGGTGCCTCTGGTGGCTTTTGGCTGTAGACACTGGTGTTCCCAAACCCTTGGCCAAACTTCACAACAGCTTCGTCGACAATGAACGTAGCCGGGGTGTTCTTCATCTGGTGATGGTAGAAGAGAAGCAGGCCACATTTTCCGCATTTCTTGCGGTATTGTCTCTCGATGCCCTCGGCTCTCTTGATATACGCCGTTTCATCGTCTTCCACGTTGCAGAACTTGTGGGCATGCTTGGCTGCATCTATAACTCTAGCTTTGTCTCGGGGACGCATGGGCAGTTTTTCCAGTTGACAGTCAAGAACCAACACCATTTGACCACAGAGACAGTAGTAAACGTGGAGAGGTTTTTCGCCATCGTCGTACTCTTCTCTATCACGCGTATCTGAACAAACAACACTTCGCGAAACGACTTTCGGCATCTTCGGTAACTTAACAACGCGGGTTCAGTTAATGTGGTACTTTAAAACGGACCGAATACGACACTTTACATAGCGTACTTCCCAGTGTGCGTCGTTTTAATAATTCCGCAAACCACTGCTGCCCATGTATGTGTTCCGTTTTGCTGTGACGTTGGTTGTGTCTTGTTATAGTTTTCCTGCTAGCCTTACTCGTCTCTAGAACTATGCAGTTATTGGTGTTCAGCCTTGTAAATATATTCTGGTAGCAGGTTAGATCTATTTGAGATAGCAAATAACATTTTGCAATATCCTCAGTTTGTTATTTTTTATAAAATAAAGCTGCCTGGTTACTGGACATGTTTATCTACTAGCCCGGCTGTCCAATGCCAAGAAAGTCCCAATTCGTTACAAAGCTATTTTCTCATGCAAATGTAATATTATTAAAGTAGTAAGACCTATCCTAATTTAAGCTTAATTAATGACAAATTAAAGTTAATTCAATTGTTTTATTGGTGTAAAAGGTTATTTATGAGATGTCACAATAATTATAACTTTTAAACAGTTCATAAGATATTTGTTATCAGTTGGCCCATAACATGACGGCA
>JAODOY010030008.1:0-22502 GCA_025399855.1 Forbesichthys papilliferus | reverse complement strand
GAGAGAGAGAGAGAGAGAGAGAGAGAGAGAGAGAGAGAGAGAGAGAGAGAGAGAGAGAGAGAGAGAGAGAGAGAACGAACATAAAGGGTAAAGGGTATTCTCTCTTGTCTGACTGGGTCATTAAATGCAATTAATTACATCTAATAACTGTTAATAGTGAATAAACAGCAGTAAGGTAGAGTGTAGGTAAAGGAGTGCAGAAAAGTGAAGGAAATTATTAAATAATAAACACACATTCCAAAACGGCTCCGTGGAAAGATGTCAGCTATATTGCCTTTGTGACAGCTATGGAAATAGAGAAAGCCACCAGGAAAGAACTCAAGTCAAAGTGTACTCACCCATACACTGACAGGTGGGTAGATCAGCCAGCTTCTTGGAGGGGGTGTTGAGCAGGTTCTTTGTCGGGGTGTCCAGGAAACTCACTGGAGACTCCAGGAAGCTGTTAACTCCGTTCTTCGTTGGCGTCGACTCCTCAATGTGAATCGGGTCTCTGTCGGTGGACGTGGACAGGACAGTGAAGGGCCCTGACTTCTCCAGCTTGTAGTAACCCTGCTGGCTCGGAGGAGGGGACCGGCAGGCCCCTGAGAACCCGTTTGCCAAGCCGTGTAGTCCTGCAGCGTGGCTGAGAACACTGAGGTTGGCTGTGCCGGTGTCCTGATCAGCACCGTGATTCAGCCCTCCGTAGGGCTGTGTAACCTGAGATAGAAAATGCTGTTGCAACTCCTGTCCCAGCCTTGGGGATTGGCTGCTAAGTGGATCGTAGTGGTGGTGGTGGTGGCCGTTTGCACGGGACCACACCTGGTTCTGGTGGCAATGCGTGTGGTCCATTCGCGCATACGGACCAATGTTGTTGCTGTTGTATGTGCTGCTGTGCTGTATAAGCTGCCTGGTCTGCTCCTGAGCTTCAGCCAGGTATCTCTTCATATCTATTTGGGTCTGGGGTAAGAAGAGGTTCCTCTTGTGGCTGAGTGCAGGTTTCCCCTGGGTAGGAGTCTTTTGCCCTCTGCTCCGGTGTGGTGCCTTACCGTTGGGTGTGCGTTTTGAGAGGGGTGTCCTGCGGTTGACTGCCTCTTCCTCTCCCTCGGCTATACGCTTCTTCCTAGGTTTTGAGGGGGTGGTTTTCTTCGCAGGGGCCTTTTTGTGATTGGGAGGTATCAGGCAGTTGTAGTTGTATTTGATTGCTGGCACAGGGGTTCCTTTGGGAGGGTGGTTCTCTGACTGCTGGATGTGACGGGACTGGATGATGAAGGCCAGGTCTGCCAGTTGAGCAGCCACTTCCTCCTCATCCCTGTTCCTCCGCACTGTTTTGCCTACAACGCCCTCTGCAAACAACCTCTCGGGATCTTTCCTGAACTTCCTTTCCACGTCACTCTGGTCCTTATGATAGTCTTCAGATTTGATGACCTGAGAAGCAACATTGTGGTCCGTGCTCCAGCCAAACCGTCTTTCACTTTGCATGCTGGCCTCTAAGAGGTCATGTAGAGACAGCTTTCCGACACAGCCGAGCGCTGGAGAGCGCTGGATGACATTCCCTTGTCTGGCCACAGGAGGGCGTATGACAGATGTCTGGTGTAGTGGTGAGCTGATAACGGAAACTTTGTTACAGCGGATGACTGTTGTGTGTCTGGCCGTGAGCATCGGTGTGTCAGGAGCGGAGACCGGCTCTTCACCCTGACGTTCTGCTTTGATGGGCCCCAGGGTATTCTGTGGAATGACTGCCAGCTGAGTCAAGGCCTCAATGGCAATAGCCTGGTCAAAAGTGAGATTCCTCTGCTGTACCAGAGACTTTACACTCTGTAGGGACACCCCTGGCGGTGGTTCACGTTTAACAGGTTGGGTGGCCTTGTGCGGGCCTTCAGGAGTGCTTCTCTTACACAAATCACTTCTCAGGTCCTCCGGCTCTGTCTTAATACAGCGCACGTCCGGCGGCTCGGCTTTGAATGAGCGCAGGACTGGCGAGCGTGAGCCTGAGAGCTTCTCCTCTAGTCCTTTTCTCTCTGTGATGGAGAGACACACGACAGCAGCCAGAGTGGACAGCGGGTCCTCGCAGACCTCATCTTCACCGTCCGGCGTTGCGGCGGTCCGTTCCATGCTCCACGCCCATGGCTCCTCCAGCTTGATCTTCTTCAGGGGAACCACCCTGTCATATGGAAGATCCCGTGGTCCATTATCAGAGTTTCCTTTGGGGATCGTGGTTACCATAGTCCTGTGAGGAGATGTCGCAGTGGTGACCCTCACACAATGGGGCCTTGCGCCAGAGTGCGTCTCTGCGGCCGCACTAGCACCTGTAGGTTCAGTTGGGGTCTCGCCGGGGCCGCTTTGGACCGTCGTAGAACAGGGAGTGTGTCGGCTAAGAGCGCGGCCGGCGCGCTCCGGCTCAGGCTCGACAAGTGCTGGCGGCGGTGCGGCTTGGCCCCGTGCCAGGTTGTGGGTAAGCACATGGACGATGTGTGGAGGGAGCGTATGAGGTAAGCGGCCTTCCTCCGCCTCGTCCTCCTCTGTGGCCGTGCGGGTGTCTTCCATCTGCGTCCTGACTCTGCCATTTACACGCCCACCTTCTGTAACAATCTGTGAGCGAGAGAGAGAGAGAGAGAGAGAGAGAGAGGGCCAAATAGAGAGAGAGAGAGCGAAACAAAAGTCAGAGATGACTCACAGAGCACGGCCGGTGATCGGTGATTCAGCGTGCACTAAATACAGCGCGCGGCGGCGTGGCAACAGATTGGCTCCCAGCACGCAGTGTGCATGTGTTCCAACACACCCTCGGACAAGACTGTGGAAAATATTATGGCATACGAAAGAATAATAAAAAATAAAAAAACGTTCTATAAATCTCTCAGAAACCGTTCCAATCCAAGTGCGCCGGTTATGTGGAGAGCCCACAATCAGCATCCTATGCTTTCCTGAGCTGCAGTGTTCAGAGCCGCAACTCCACAGGTAACAGAGAGCCATGGGGGTAAACATTTGACTTCACAGACCGCTCACGGTTACGTCACTGCCAGGGAGGTCACTGGGGACGTGTGCACGTTTCAGTGTTTGTGTGCATGCCTGTCAATGTTATCACCCGTACTTAGCATACATAAGCTACGCCTGTGAGCATTGCGGTGAAATACATTAACCCAATCACTCCCTGCTGTGACTGACCTATACTGTACACAGAGATTAGCTCAGCCTTTCGGCTATGACAGATAATGGTAGATAATGACAATGCCAACACAGCTGCAACCATCCAAAGGTCCACATTATTGAAATATTGACCCTGTCTCTGGAGTATACAGTATGACCATACACACATATGTCTGAGTAGCCGCAGACAGACAGACAGACTGACAGACAATAAGGGATAATAGGACTGAGTGAAGAATAGGGTTATTGTGAGATAGATGAGTAAAGTTCCCTGTCTCTGGAACCACATGTGCCCACGGTGACTGAAGATAGTTTAGAATCTAATCTAATTTACATAAATAAAAGCTCTGCCCCCCCCATCCAAAGCAGTTGTCTCCAACCTGCTGATAAACCCAGAACAAAATATACCTAGGCCTACTACAAATCTCAGATTTTTTTTTATAATGAATTAAAGATTATTTAACACAGTACTCATTGTAATGCACCATCTTACACTGTACAGTATATTTAAGACAATATATCAAAGGGGAGTGACCTGCCCAGCCACTAACTCTATCTCTCTCTCTCTCTCGTGAGAATCAATATTGTATTGTGAGGTAGAGATGGTAACGTGGATCAGACTTTGGAAATAGATGCCAAGAGATTTATTGAAAATAGCTGAGAATAGCCTGCAGCACAAGATCTGCAGGCTATTCTCAGCTATTTTCAATAAATCTCTCTGGTTTTTATTCCACCATCATGTGTTTGATCGGTTCAGCACTGCTCTACACTAATGAGAAACAATTAAGAAAACAGTGATAAAAGTTCCGTAAAACACACTGGCCTGGCTGCCACAATCGAAACCTACCGTTCTAAATGTATAGTCATTCTGGAGAAAGCTTGTTGATATTTGAACTCGATCAACACAAAAACACCTCTCCGTTCAATGCCATAGGGTGATCCCTCAGAAGCTCCGCGCCACAATGTAAAACTCTTTGCCAAGGCTGTGCTATTTTTGTGTGGTGCAATTTGCATCACTTTGATTGCGTTTCTATTTACATAGCCAGGACTGTGCATATATATTCTCTGAATTTGACCAAAAGTGTATAATCACTGACTATACCTTTTACATAAGCCACTGTTCCTCCTTGAATCCAAGCGGTCACACTTTCTGTGCCAATGCTCTGTTCTAGCCCTGGAGGACTGCTTATACTGTAGGAATGCTGCAGCATGGCAAAGACAAAGAAGACTGCAGTGCATGTACCAAGACACTTGGTATGCACTGGTGTCTGTGTGTGTGTGTGTGTGTGTGTGTGTGTGTGTGTGTGTGTGTGAAGCACCTCCATTTTCCTAATTATCAAGGCTGATTGCAGAAGTGTCTGGAGGCATGCAGAGTCTTCAGCGTCATCATGAGACACATCTCACTGCTACGCATGGAAATGTGCAGATAATGCATATAAACCTCACTGTTAAACCAGAATTTCAACAGTGGCCATCAACACATAGCACACACTAGCTGAAGCCTGTCAATAACCGTAGGACAGTATACATCCGGCAATGGTTCTCAAATTGTTTGCCCAGTGAACCCCACAGCAAAGTGGTTTATTGTGTGCAACAAACGCTGCAAGAAAAGGTTTGCCCATTTTATTAAAAAACTTTAAGGCTTTTCTTTTAACGTATAAGGCCTTGTATGGACTTGCACCAATTGTTGTCACTACTCCATCTGGGGAGCCGTACATTGAAACTGTTTGTAAAGGGCAGGTACTTCCAAAAAAATACTTTTTACAGTTGATTGGATGAACCATTTGGATGTTTTCGCTGACAGCAAACCTAAACCACGCCCATATAGCTATCAATACAACGCTGATTGCTAAGTAGGGCTGTGTTTTGGCAAGAATCTGGTATTACGATACGTATCACGATACAGGGGCCACAATTCGATATATTGCGATACTGTAATTAAGGTGATATATTGCCATTTCTAATTTGTGGAAAACTGTCATAGCAATGCTAATGCGTGGTGCCGCTGCAAAAAATAATACTAACTCTTATAAACTTGCCCAGAGACTGCAGATGGAAATGAGCTTCAACCTTAATCTGGTATTTTTCTTCTCTTTTGTTCCTTTTACAAATACATTTGATTTTAAAAAAAATATTGCGAACCACAATAACGCGAAACTCAGATGTATCGAGATTTTCTTACAGCCCTATTGGTAAGTTCAGTTGCTACTCAGACACATTCAAAATGATTTCTAGGTTTTCCAGACTGATTCTCACAGCGAAATTAAACTGAAGCTCATTCTTTCTTTTAACAAAAAAAAATCTGTTGCTTCAGAGCATTTGTAAAGTGTATCATCATGCAGCACTAAAAATGTATTGATTCATTGATCGATAATCAAACAATAAAAGAAATAATCATTCAAAAATATATTAGAAACATTGTAGTTAAAAATAACATTTCAAAATCTCCAACCCCCCATCTTGTGGCCCAGTCCGTGTGTCCAGGCCCACAGTTTGAGAGCCACCACACGTTAGCCTTGAATTAGACTTTAACTCACGCACGATTATCGTGTACATTCTCAGTTATGCGCGCGATGTCTCTTATCTCTTCCTGCACCACACAGCCCTTCCCCCTCCAGCACTGTCTGCTACACAGGCAGACTGGCGGGTGAGAAATGACCATCCTACGTGGCCGGGAACGAAGCGTGCCACCCCGGTGTTTGAGTGGCAGAGGGAGGGAAGGAGAGAGAGAGAGAGAGAGAGAGAGAGAGTGCGTGATGGAGTTCGGGGGAGGGGAGTGTAGGCAGCATGTCTGTTACAATAACCTGCTTTCAATGACAAAGGTTGGGCACTTTCCAGCACTGCACCAGACCATGCGCATGTATGAGAGTGGCAGTGTGTATGTGTGTGTGCGTGCGCACGTGTGTCACCCATCCAATCCAATCACAGTTGGAAAGTTTGAACAATTCAACGCTGACATGAAAATGTCCCCCCGTTTTTTAATCTGCATCCATTCGCCACGGTCTTTAGTGTAGCGCAGGCCAGATGTTGCATGGGATGCTGTTCTCCTGCTTGGCCTCGGGGAGAGAGGTAGACAGGCCGCGTCTGTGCTGTGTTACTGCTGTGTCTTTGTACCCGTCTGCTGGTGTCTGGTCCAGGGCATCCAGACGTCTAACCCAGGATTACATAGTAATATACTACACAGAAAACATCTCCCTCTCTCAGTTTGTCTCACTTCTCTCACTTTGCCTCATGCTGTGCACGTGCAGACACATAAATGAACGTCCCCCCGCCCCTTTCGCAAAACACACACATAAACATACACACACACACACACACACACACACACACACACACACACACACACACAAACACACACATGCACATTTGGAGATCCAGCCTAGAAACAGGAGTGTGACTGCTGCTTGAATCCTAACAACGTTCTCCGGGGGAGGGGTCAGTCTCCAAGGAAGCTGCAGCGTACCCTTCCCTAACATCACACACACACACACACACACACACGCGCACGCCTGCCCTAGACACAAACACACACACACACACACACACAGACACACACACACACACACGCACACACACGCCTGCCCTAGACACCAACACACACACACACACACACACACACACACACACACACACACACGCACACGCCTGCCCTAGACACCAACACACACACACACGCCTGAATACACCTCACAATGACTCCGTTTGAAAACAGGTTTTACTGTACATGAACAAAAGAGAAATAAGAATCCATCACACACACAATACATACTGGATGTCACTTTTACTCAGCGCACCTTTCATTCACGTTGTGGCTACGCCGCCGGCGCTAACCCAAGCCGTCAGGAACCCTACACGCAGGTTTACGAGGCAGCGCTCCTCAGAGATGAAAGGACGTGAAAAGGCACGCTTCCTTCCTGAGTGTGCGAGCGTCTCCGCGGCGCGCGTGTTTCTATCAACCCCGGTGAGTCTTTGCTTCATTCATTCCCCCTCTGCGATCTCCCTGTCTGCTCTGAATTCAGCCGGAGTCAACAGACTCACACCCCGTGTAAAACACCTGGCGTAGCAGGCTCATCTGTAGCGCTACACCCCGGGAGATCCGCTAGAATCCCCCAGGCCCGGCTCCAAATGGGAATTAGGGCTCACGATACACTGATACAACAACAACAACAACAACACTGTAACAGTAACGGGAGGACTGCAGCTGAACAAGTAAGACCTGCCGAATGACACGTTACGACTGGATGGTTAAAATCCTTCCATTTCTCCGCTGGTCACAGTCACAGAACAGCAGGTGCAGTAATAGGGCTGTCCAAAACATTGCAAGAAAGGAAGGGGGGTGGAAGTACAAGGACTCTTCACATCTTTACACGCTGTAACAGTTCAAAAAGACACTCGCAGTGGGGCGGGGGGTTAGTTACCGTGGAAACTGTCCTCTTGGTGGCAGATCTGGCCATGTCCTTGTGACCCACAGTCTGGAAAAGACAAGCCTTTAAACAGTCAGGGGGGCAGACTAAAAACAATAACAACGGTCTCCAAATTAAGTGGTCCACTGCAGATTAGCCCAGCGTAGGGGAAGGAAAGGCAGAGCAAGACAACCTGTACACAAGCTGCACTGTAGTCGACCCATCTGCAGACAGACAATAGACCCCAGGGTGAATATTCTAGCTGCTTTTACCTTGTCTGTTCTCAGAGGCAGTCCCTCCAGTTTGGGAAGCATATCCCTAAAAGGTATCGGTGGCCATCTTGCTTTGCTTCCTTCAGCCGTTCATAAAGAGTCACTGGCTAGTGCAGCGCAGAGCGCAGGGCAAGATCCCAGGTACCATAACCACTCTAACTAACCAGTCTATGAGTTGCCGTAGCAGAGCACTACCGCAGCAGACGCACACGCGCACACGCACGCACACGCACGCACACACGCACGCACACACTTTCTCTCTCATATACACACAGTCACACACACACGCACACGCAGAATGCCTTTCGCAGACGCAGACAGAGACTCATCAGCCAATGGCGTGAGGACCTTAGCTGCTTGTAAATTATCTTCCATGCCTAGACTCTCCTAAACAAAGGATCCCCTATGTGGGCTTTTTACTCCAGCCCTACGTACGCAGGGGGGGAGGGGGTGGGGGAAAGCTGCGGACTGGACTGCACACACACGCTGGATCTGGGTCAAAGGAGATTAAACGGGTGAATGGGTTCAGACAGGAATATTAACCCTTAGCGTGGCTCTCCAACTGCCTGACAATAGTCACTCCTTAGTACACTTCACTATTCAGAGTTGATTACATGTGGTGCTGTGTCAATAAATACAGGCTTGACTTTATGTTCAAACATTTAATACCACAGACAAAACTAATGAATGATGTGACAGAGAGCAGTCACATGACACAGTCTAGCATTGCCATCAGCTGGACGTATGAGCTTGAGAAAGTATACAAGCCCCCTTAACACACAGCCGCGCCCCTCGCTATACGATCCACTTGCCCGGAGGAAGGTTTTAACAACAGACACCTGCTACAGCAGAGCTGGTCAGCAGCCAACATTACATAGCTGCGATAGTAGGAGTGTACAGTATATATCTCTCATCCTTTACACCCACTCCCCGAGGATTACTGCACAGCAAGAATGTAGTTGAAAGATATTTGACAATAAAATGAAAAATGCAAAAAAGTTAAATATTTCCAGAGCTTCCGAGGAGCTGTTATTAGTTACATTGTTATACTGCATGGACTTTACTGACAGTAGGCTAGCACTCACAAGTCATTTTGGTAGAAGCCTCTATACATCCATCAAACATTCAAAATATTAGTGCCGTTAACTTTCTACTCATCACCCATGTTTGAATCCTGTTTCTTCTCACTAAATAATGTTGCTAAGAACTGCTACGCTCAGACAAAGTCAGTGAAAGAGAGACAGAGAAAACTTTTATGAGAGGAAAAAAAAGCTTCCTTTTAAAAACTAACATGTGGCCACAAGGCAGAGGTCACACCGGGACAGAGAACCAACTAACAAACTAACGGGGAGTAGTCTATCCATAGCAAACCCGTAAGTAGCTACAGGTGTATCTGTGTGAGTTAGTGTGTGTACAGGCAAGCACGTGTAATACACGCAAATGTAGACACCACAATTCAAGACAGACCTGTATACTCTTACAAATGCCATTCAACGCGCATGATGCCAAACAAAACAAAACGTCTTGTGAGACATGACATGTAAGGCTTTGTAACTAGATGAAGTCACAACAACAAGTCTCTAGACGAACACTCTGTGCCTAGGAGATGGTCACATCTCATATATTATACTATACCTCAGTATTGTAATAATGAACACCTCTGTGTCTCTTAATCCCTACAGGGAACTATTCAGGACGGCCACACTTCTGTACTATTGGTTAGATTCAGTGTCTTGTCCAAGGACAAATGTCAGAGACAGTATGTGTCATTGACACAAATGTAGAGGATGTTGAATTGAAGGACAGCCTCAATGTCAGCCTACTGGCATTGCAGATTGAAGCACAAGGAGGCTATGCTGCACAGCAATGTGTTTCATAAAAGCCTGACCTGTAGAGGTTTCTAGAATCATGATGTATTAATATGCCAGCTGTTTATTCCCAAAGCATAAGGTTGGTATCACGTAGCAAGTGTTTGCTATAAATATTATTGATGCGTTTGCTTGCTTGGAATATTAGTGAAATAATAAAGGTGTTACTATCAGTCTGGTAATACAGCTTATCAGAGCTATGGGTGTGAAAAACTAAATTGTTTACACCAACTGAAAACACAAGTCAAAACACACACATGCCTTAAATGCTGGTTCTGGCTGAGCGGTCGAAGGTGGTCTGACTGGTTATGCTGTAAAGCTGCCTTAGTTGATTGTCAAACAGGTTGAGTTCAACAACTTTTGAAACACACCTATCAACTGTCATCTGGAAGCATATAAAACATGATCTTTAACTATGAAATGAAAAATTAGGGTTAGGCCATACCATTGACCATGTTGATATGTTAACTAATTGTAATATAACTACATAACGGAACATACGGATGAACTGAGAGATGGCCAATTCCACTTATTTATTCCTTTAGAGAGATATTACAGAGACAGGATAATGTAACACTCCATTATCATAAATAATTACAGGTGAAATACTGCAAACTACACAAAACACGACTTCCCTGTTAAAATGTCCCATATGTTTACTCCTTAACAAGGTGCCTGGCCCTCATTAGGCATGAGCAGTGGGGAAATGAATAATCCTTCACCCTGAATGCAAGTGAGCAAGCTAAAGAGTGTCCCCCTCCACAGGTCTGGAGGTCCAGACAATTCCAGGGCAGGGCTGGAGACAAGGCTGGAGACAGGGCCAGAGAGAGGCGCTACAGCTGCCAATAGCATTAAGACATAAACGGTGACACGTTATCTTCCATTGGTGATATCAACTTTTGTTCTCCATTTGCACTTGAGAAGGGACGTATGAAGGATAGCATGTCAGGTGGCAGATTCAAGCAGTGACTGCTCTAATCTGGCCTCAAACCCTCCTTTCTCATGTCAACTACTACCTTCCTATTTCCTGTGTATTAGCGGTGGAAACAGCAGGCTTTCACTGTTAAGTGTGCTGAGCATTGAAAGGCACGTGTGTGTGTGTGTGCTCGTGTGTGCACGTGTGTACCTGGATATGAGTGGGTAGCAGTTTCATAGAGTGACAGACAACAAAACAATACATTACACACAAAAGCTAGCAAGATTGGCAAGTATATCTGCAAAGAGAAGTATGGCGGCTTAAAGCCAATCAGCCTGTCATCTAAGATGAGGCAGCGATGCTCGTATTCATCAGCACACTTCACGAAATACTACATTTCTCACACAACTCTCATGCACACACACACACACACACACACACACACTATCAACAGTTTGTGGGTCTATTTCGGGAGGAGGCGCAAAATACACATTCAAAATTCCTTTTGAACGCACATTAACATGGTGTGAGCATGTTATATAACACACAAAAGGCTTGCTCCGGGGGCAGGGGGCAGGGGGGGTGGGTATTCTTGCCCCCAGGACCAGCCAGGCCAAACTCGTACCCCAGCACACATGGAGTCAATCTGAGCCTGACAGCATTGCTTGGCCAGCATGACTGGTCAGCAAGAGTGGACAGCAGACTGCTGGTGTCTTAAGCAGAGAAGCGTGCGCTTCCTCTGCTGTCTTCCTCGTTACTTCTGAGGGGCGGCCATTTTGCTCACATGTTAATGACAGATGTAATTCACATTGGGAAAACTCAAGTCAGGTTGAGAGGGTCCGTTGGTTAGTGCCAGCAACACCTCCCCCATGTCCTGCTACCCTCCACACACACACACACTCAAACATACGCACACGCTAACATGCTGTGCAAGACAGCGAGGACAGGAAACAGGACGCCTTTAAGGTTTGTGCTAGTATGGGCTTCAACATGAGCCAGACATCTGAACGTACTGTAGCAAAACAATTAGATGTATCCCTTCAAGTCTAGCCTATAAGGTGGACTGATGCGTTTGATGCATGAAAGAGCTCTTGTCTGTCCGAAAGAGGGACATTGTCTGCCCACGGTAAGGCAATTCTTTAGCAGAGGGGGCAAAGTCGGATTTACTTTTCACTAAAAGAAACCAAGTAGCACGACTTCAAAGCCTTATCCAGCGACTTAGTGACTGTCAGGGCACAGCACAAACCCACAAACGGGCTCAGGAGGACAAGCATTTAGTGGCAGCACTCCAGCCACCACATGAATGGAAGCACAGGCCCAATATCGCGGAGCATTCTCCATGCTATGTTTTTGTAGTTCAACAGGCGGGCATGTGACTGGCGTGATGACGCGTGTGAAAGCAAGCGCGCTGCACGTGAGCGGAGCAAAACACAGCATACGCTGCCAGAGCCCCCCCATCTCATTAAATCACCATCTCTGGCACCATGTAAGCTTTCCACCTGGCACAGGAGCAGCCATAAATCTGCTGTAATGTATATAGTGGGTCCTGGCCAAATCAAATAAAAAACTTACATTTTGTCCCTCTGGGCTTTTTGCTGGACCCCTTACAAACCTGCAGCAACTTAAGATAACTACCTCACAGGGGCCCTCTGAGAATTGCCCGGCCTGGAATAGGTAAACACAAAGTGCAAAATTAACCGTAATCAGAGGTAACATGTAATAAAGTGGGTTTTAAAATCAGGAGTGGGCAGGACAGTGTGCCTTCAGCTGGGTCATACTGAGTTAGTCGTGATGGAAACATGTGCAGTGCCTCTCACATTTCACCATTTCCTTGCTACATCAGCCCCGGTCTGTCTTACACGTTTGTGTGTGTGTGAGAGAGAGAATGAGCTCAGTTGGGTGTGAAACAGATAAAGTGTGTGTGTGTGTGTGTGCGTGCGTAAGAGAGAGACAGAGAGAGAAAGAGCTCATAGACAGCCTGCCCATAATACTGTATAGCAACCTGTGATTTTTTGACAAAACACAGTGATTTTTTCAAACCTAGTTATGGGTCTGAACTTGTCTTGCCATCATATGCTACAGTTTGGTAAAATTGCCTACTACTACTGTACTGTGGTCTACAGTAGGTTAACGGATCAAGTGAGCCGTAATAAACAGGCCTACAACTCTTAATGACTTAACATAATGACTTAACTCCTAAGAAATCACCACAATCTGTGTTTTAATGTAAATAAAGTAAATAAAACGTATTAAAGTCTTTGTACAGTTATGTTGCCATGGCTTCCTGTAGCACATGTTTCCCTTGCAATAGGTTGACTTGCAAGTCAATCATTAGTTTGAGGAAGTGGCTGGACCTATAGATTGAGGGAGCCGGTGGGTCGAAACGAATATTTGTTCAGGATATCCTGCCTTACAGAGGCAGAGAGAACTTCAGCAAGAGGATTAAAGGAGAAGAGATTCCAAGTGAGGCAATCATTACAGTCAAAGTTAGCCTAAACTTACGCTTAAACTTAAAAATCTACAGTATTTATTTTTCTTAATCTTAAGTTTCCATTGCAGTTTTACAGAAAATATGTGTCAATAAACCATGAAAACTTTAATTTAAAGAGAGAATATAACTTAATATTATTATAACCAATTTAATTATTGATAAAACTACTACTGCTGACCACACCGCACAAACATGTAGGATAGCCTACCTTTAGTGTAACCTCAATACCTTACTGGAAGTAGTGCGTGTGTGGTGGTGGTGATCTGCTCTAATCCTCATTAGAGCACTGAGAACACTCCGTCATACAGCACGACAGCAGGTCATGGGTCATCAAAAGACAATAGGGTCACCATGGTAACCATTCACATGCTTCTGATGAGAGGATGGGGGAGTAAAACCCACAGCTCAGAGACCGACACAAAGGCTTGGGTTAGGTTAGCCGTATTATGTCTTACAATGTAGCTTTAAGATGTGTAAAACCTAATGCAAATCCTTTACAGATGTGTGCATTGAAACTTGGAGTATATCATGCATTCACTTATATGCACATACGGCACCATTTACTCCTTAGTCTGGGCCAACAGTCAAGGTCACTGTGAATGCCAAAAGAAGACACACTTGTACCATAAATGGGCTATACCTCAGCAATAGACCTGCAGCACCAGATGAGCTAGTGCCCAGGAGGTGGGGCGACTATGTGGTTTGCTGAAAAGCATACGTTACTGTGCAAAGACCATAGGACATATCCTTGGCTAGTCACTAGGGCGTGCGGTTAATTCAGTCAGACGGGTTGCCTGCAACTTTCAACATGTCTAGGCTAGACCGTATAAAAACAGACACGCTGACCCTTTACATTCCATAGTAGATTTTATGGTGTCTATATTGGCATGTTTGCAGTCCTGTCCTAGTTACTTAGTAAGCTAGGCCACATCTAGGTCTGAGTGGAGCCGGGTAAAGATTACTCATATCTTGCACACCCACTACAATAGACCTTCGCTTTATATGCACAGCAATGCACACTGTACTACTGCACTGACTGAACTCCACAAGCTACCGCATGAGCCCAAATCTGGCCTCTGTTCACAATCCAACAGATTGAGGGTACATGTACGTCAGAAGGGTGTGTAAACTTGAACAGCAATACTGGCCATTGAGGGTGGTACTGTACGCAAGGAACACAACACAGCACGCCTGTCTGTACACGTACACAAATGTTGTAGCTGCTCTAGTATTTAAATACCAGGGGCCATACTCACAAAACAACTTACGGTTAAATGTACCTGCTGGTGTAGGAGAAACTCTTTCAAATAATTGGCATGTCAGTCCTACTGCAATTTTAGGACTCCTACATATTTTGGACTAGAGTATCTCACAAATACTTTAAATGTCAAATGCAGTAAGAACAAATGTTTTGTGAAAGCAGCCACCATCTTTTATTGGACCTGTTTGTGCATGTTATTCTTATGGTGCTACTTTACAGCAAGCAGGGCATTCTCAACCTGGGACAGTGCCCTGCCCTTTACCTGATGCTTCCCATTGGCCTTTTCATTGCATTCGTTCCAAACGGCCAAAGGAGGCAGCACAGAGCACAGTTTCTTGCTCAGTCCAGAGACAATATACAGAAAGGTGGAAGCGCTAACTTGAAGTAAACTTGAAGTAAAAAAAATGTTATACACAAAATATTGCAAAGAATTGCTTATCTCATTGGATTGGCAAATTTCCATCATAAAAAAAACAAAACAAAAAAACAATGCAATCAACTTCACATTTTGCATGGCTTAAGGCTAGAGCTGTGCCTCTGCAGTAGCGCATCTAGAGAAATGAATATGCACGTGTGCACTTTTAAGCAAACACACACACACACACACACACACACACACACACACACATTGCAATAAAGCAGGGTTGGGGGTATGCAAAGTGATAACAGTTCAAGAATCGGAGAACAACGTCTCTTCGTTGCTTGAGGTTCATAGGTCGATCCCATTGTCTTCTGTCGCTGACAATTCCACAAGCTTCACTGCCAGTGCAGCATAGAGTGAAACAATGAAACAAGTCCCGTCCAAAAATAAATGAGCCATTCAGTCAGAGCCACTGCGTCAGGAAAGCCACAGCCGTGACGTACGAGCCGGCCAGAGCACTGACCTATATTTTAAATAATGTTTGTATATCTCTGTGGCGCCTAATCTCTGTCCCTAACCCTTCCCTCAGATGATGACAAAGCATGCAGAGGTCCCTAGTCCCCACTAATAGTGCTGTCTTACATAATCGTTCCTATTCTTCTGGTGCAAGTGCAGCATTTGGGGAACTGTCTGTGCACGTGTATTACTGTAATGCACGCTGTACATACACCCTGATGTACTTGAACGTAACTTTAACGTGTGCACTAGGGGGCAGTGTTACTTTTATCAAACCACACGATGGAAGTGTTGCTATGGGATTCACAAGGCTACCCCCCAGCCAAGTTATTTTGTGTTTGTGATGCTGACTACACAAACATATAACAAAGTCATATATAACACAATAACTTCTTCAGTCACACAAAATTAGCCTTTTCAGACTAGGTTGACGCTGAAGCATAAATCAAACCAGAGCAGCATTTAACCAAACCACAGCAGTGTATACATCAGAGAACTATGCATGGAAAGGGGTAGCATTATCAGTTTACTGTTCATTATTGTTTCCCTTACAGAACATCCATATGATCAGATGTGATGGCATTTGACATTCAAGTGGTTGTTCTCTGTATGGGTTCTCAAGATAAGATAAAAAGAAAATAAAAAAAAACTGTATACAATAAATCTATTAGCAAAGTTTACTTACTGTAAATTGATTTATTTCATTCTAGCTTTTGTAACTTTACTGGCACCCCATTGCATTCGGTTCAATACACTGGTACTGGCCTACAAGGCAATAAAGAATATTTCCCAAAGCTACCTCAAAGCAATGGTCCGGTTTCAGGTACCGACAAGAGCATTTGGTACCACCACCTCGGTCACTGCCGTCGCTCCGAGGTCTCAAGACTCGCTCATCGAAGTCTCAAATGTTCTCGGTCCTGGCACCACAATGGTGGAACAAGCTTCCAGCAGCAGTCAGGACTGCTGAAACATTACCCATCTTCCACAAGAGACTCAAGACACACCTCTTCATGATCCACCTCTCCACCTCCACTAACGATCTCTCCACCTCCTTGCACTCAATGCTAACTCTATATATTGTTCTCTCTACTCTCTATTTAAAAAAACTACAAAAATAAAACACGATTCTGCTTTCATCTACTCAGCACCTTTGTACTATGCACTTTTATATTCAGGTCACTAGGAATTTTGTCGGATGATTGAATTATATTTTGACGTGGTAGTAGACATGATCACAAAATTCTGTAACTATTCGGACATAATATTGGTGGCTTACAATTACTGGTATGATCTGTCCAACTAATGACAAATGTACTACATGTAAGTTGCTTTGGATGAAAGCGTCTGCCAAATGCTGTAAATGTAAATGTACTGGCAAAATAAAAAAAATTCAAAATCTAAGACAGACATTGTGCTTGCTCTGTACAATATTATCATGAGACGTGTTCACAACGCCTCACGCATGGTGGCAATGCAGAAACCGTGCTGGTCCGAAATCAGTTAAAATGACACACCACCCTTTCACTCACTTATGAACACACACACACAGCCTATAATGGCACCACATGCACCGCGGCTTGCTTGCGCTAATGCTCTGACTAATAGATCACATACACACTGTTCTCCAACCACGTGCTAAGCTACGGCTGGCTCATGTGACACTGTCTACACCTCCTGACATGGGGCATCCTCACACATGCTCTACGCATTTACACATGGTCGACATTCTCCACATGCACGCGTACACACACACACACACACACACACACATGGCCATGCACAATGAAGTCACACTTAAACTCATGATGCATTCCCCAACATTGACTGAGCAGTCACGAAGAGAGTAGACTACGAAATAATGTTGAATCGATTCCACAAAACTTCTGAATATGAAAGTGAAAGTACCTTTTTTCAACTGTCAGTCTGACTTTATAAAAATATATCAAAGCTTAAAATATAATAAGGGACAACGGGAAAAACAGGCATTATAAATAATCGGCTACTTTTTACTGAGCCTTTATTTTTCCAGGAAAGGCTCTTTTTCAAGAGCGTCCTGGGACTTTGATAAAAAAGTAAATAAAATTCACCAAATTCACCTCTATGTAAAATATGCTTTAAGAGAAAAACATTGAAATCCATATCTTTAAAAGGTGTTGACCATTGCAGTTGAAGGTACTGCCCTCCCCCTTCTTTTGAGGGTGCACCCTCAGAAGCTCCGCCCCGCACACTGAAAACGCATTGGATACTGTTGTTTGGTGCGGTCTGCACCACAATGCGTTCCCAGCTGACGGATCGTGAGTAGACATTAGCTGAGCGCATTCCCTTAATATTTCTGACTCTACCTTTAACATAAAGGTCACCACTGGCAACTTAAGTAAGTCCATACCTGTGTGGCGGAGAGCGGGATGAGAGATGAACACCTCCTCCTTCTCAGTCCCATGCATTTGCGCATCTTACAGATCTGGTGGCCAGTCCTACGGTTGAGGCAACAGCTGCAGCGGCCACAGTTGATCTTCCTCAGACAGGGCTCACACGACCCACACCTGCTCCTCTTCTTCCTCTCTCTCTTCTGAGGTAGTCGGGCGGTCCAGAAAGGCAAAGAGACTCCCTCCGCCCCCCAGAGGCCTGCTGACATGTGGCTGGGCTCGTCGTACCCCACTTCTGACTCGGTGTCAAAGGAGAGAGAGGACCGGGTGCTCTCTGAGCTGCAGGAGAATGAGAAGGAACCGTCCAGGGAGGGAGTGGAGGTCTTTAGCACGGAGCCCTGATCTGCTGCTACTACAACACCGCTACCTTCGTGTGGGTTTGCTTCAACCCCAGGTGTGCTGGACGGAGGGAGAGCTAAAGATGGAGGCGAGGATGTCTCTTCCAGCCTGTCATGAGGACTGTCTTTGGTCTGCATCTCCACTGGTGTCCACGCCAGGTTAGCCTCCTGTTTGGGAGGGATCTCTGTTCTACGGGCTTGCTTTGGCTCCCCCTGGTTTGAAAACAGGGGCTTTATGGATTCCACACATCTAATAACCGGTGTGTTTTGTATTATTTGGCTGCTGAGCTGAGTCTCAGGGTGCGGAGGGGACACCGGGTAATGCGGTTCAGCACCATGAATGGTAGGTTGGATACCTTCCTCACCTGGTCTCAGAGCCTTGATTTCAGCCAACACTGACAGCAGGGACGGGGCTTTGGTTGGAAGTGAGGTAGCTGTGTTTTGGAGAGGCGACACCTTGACAGGTGAGTCTGAACGTTCTGCTAGCACATCTCTGGAGCCAAGCACATCTGGACGTGGAGAGACGGGAGTAATGGGGAGGGAGTCGGCAGGACAGAGGAAAACGCCTACCTTTGCCCTTTCTTCTCCACTGCCAGGGTTTTCCAACTCAACACGACGCTCCTCCATCTCCTCAACCCCTTCTTGATTTCTCTCTGCCATTTTCTCTTCCTCTAAATCCTCTTCTCTCCCTCCATGTATCTCTGTCTTCTTAACCTCGTGACCGACTTCCAGTCTTGGTTCTGGTTCTATCTGTCCCAAAACATTTCCCTCCTCGGGTGCATTGCATGGTGCATGGTGCATGGTGCATGGTGCATTGTGACTACCATCGCTAGCAGGTGTATTTTCCCCTTGGACATCCTGCGTCTCCTGCACACCGATACTAGCTTTCTCAATGTCACAAGGACGGTCCTTACTATTATCATGGCCTAGACTTTGCGTTATACCACCCTCAGGGCCGACAGGGCCTCCAAACGCAAATACAGCGGCACCCTCAGCGCTATGACTGACGGCCTTTCTGTCTTGTTCAATACTGACGCTGTTGCTGCTCTGGTGCACACACTTGCCCCATGTGTCATCGATGGGAGGTGAATTCGCTTTGAGAGCGGTGGACTCAATAACTTGTTCCAAGCCGTCAGCCTGACCCTTGACAATAACAGTGACACCAACGTCCGTTTTCACGGCCACGGGACTGGTAGTCTCGTCCCCGTTACGGATGTCTACTTTCTCCTGCACTTTCTTATCGTGACACGAAGCCCCGCTATTCAGACTTACGGGTTCTGTTGGCATCCCTGGCTGGGCTGCTGCTCCTCTCCTTCCTCGTCCCCTGCCTCGTCCCCTTCCTCTGCAAGGCTTTGGAGGCTGGCAGGGAGTAACAGGCACCCTTGTGCCCCGTGGGGACTTCCTACGCACCAGGGAGTCTTCAAACTTGCCATAGTGATCAGGCGGATTGCTTCGACGGTTAAGCCTCGCAGATCCTGTTCCAGTGGGGGCTTGGTTAACCCTAGCAGGAGACCTGCCCGTTGACACAGCAGACCCTGTGGTCACCCTACCCCTGGGACTACGGCCAAGCTGAGTTTGGGCCCTGGTTGTGGACCTTTTGGACTCCTCTGTTTTCTGGAGTCTCTCAGTTGCTCTCCCTCTGGATTTAGTTGAAATGCAGGTTTTCCTCTTGGTGGGGACTGCTTTATGGACATTCTTTCTCTGAGGTGTCTGTCTCCTTGTGGGCTTGGAAGTAGCAGGCATGGCTGAGGGTGTGGAAGGGAAGGTGTCTGGAAGCCAGCATTAGAGCCAGATGAATATTCTTCTTTAGCAGCCAACGTTTTACTTTCTCATTCTTTTCACGTGTTTCTTTCTGGGTTTCAGGTGGCAGTTTTGCAGCATTCGTTTTCCATTATGAAATAGAGGAACACTGACCTAAAACAGTATAGAGGAAATTAGATTACACAATGATATGTTATGTTAGGCATATAAGCTAATAATACATAGTAATAACACGAGTCATAATAGTAGACTCATAGCATAATAACTTTTCAATATAAAAGTAAATAATTCGAGAATTCGTATGCAAATGTGAGGTTATTAGTTTTTTTGTTTTTGTGTTTATTATAGCCCTACAATATCTACTGCTGTAGCAAACACAAAAGTAGATCATTTGGGAATATGGCAATTCAGATAAAGGAATTACATTTTCTTGTTTTGTTTACATCCTTAGGCTATGAGATGCTTTTTGGACAGCCATTTATGAATTACACAAAGGATTAGGAAATAGGCTGAACGAAATTTCCTTCGATTCAATCGCTTTACAATAGAATCTTTAAAAAACGAAATAACGAACAGCAATCTATGTGTTTTCTGTGCGAACATGGCTTGGCAGTTTAAAGGGCAAGCTTTCAGCAGTGGCTCGGAAGTCGGATTCTGTTTTCGTGTTTGGCGGAAGGGCTGTGTTATTACTATGTAAATAACCTTCAACGCCTTTATTACTTTTTGCACTTGACCGCTATTGTAGTACAGACCAAAACCAAACGACACACCCGTAAAAACATGCTTACGTAGATTTAATTTGGCGTAGCATTATTTACGCGTTTACTTTAAACGACAGCTCAAATATTTTACATACCAGAAAGACAGTTGCACTGTCTGAACTGCTAATAATACCCCAGCGAGACACGGACCTTGTATTGGTTTCCCTCCTCGGCAAATATAGAAATGTGGTTACGTTCAATCCTTTTCACGACGATGACACAGGGACACAGTCGACCACAAGTGCTCATTTAACACGCATAATATCCTCCATTGTCGGTGCACATGCAGTCTTGCGGGGTACGGCGCTCGTTAAAGCGTAAATCCCTCTTATGTCAATCCATTCAGGACAGCCCAGTGAACCCACTATCCATCGCTCTCTCCCTCTAACCGACTGTCTTCAGCCAACCCTTCCACACTGGAAGGATGTCAGGAAAACCTGGACTGGATTAGGCGGTAGCTTTATATGCTTTACAGAAACTAAGATAATGCCAACTGTGGGATACAGTTGATTTTTTCCAAATATCTCTGAAGATTTTCCAGAATTATTCACATATGAAAGAAAGAATACGAAACGCCGACATTTAAGCGTAAACCAAAAACTTAACAAATTTGCAATAACAAAATAATAAGTGCTTCGTTTCCATGTTAGATTTTTTTATATTTAAATATTCGATATTTAGCTATTGAACAGCGTTGATTGGCACACAAATGTACATGCAATACGCTTTCCGAATATATTCTGTTATTTTATTTATGTTTATTTTCATTTTATATTATAATATTTTGGAGGCTAGCCCTTCTGTATGATGGCGTCATATTGGTGCGACTGGTTTCTAGACAGGCTCGGGCGAAGGGCATGATTGTATGGAGAATCTTATGTCGTCGGCTTTTTGTTATAAAATAACTTGACTTAGAAATGTGGGGCAGTCTTGTTCACCTAATAATTCCTTTATATGTTTCACGATACCTGCACTTTTAGAAAGCAGTGTTTAAAGTACCAACTGTCACTGAAGTACCGTACTGTAACTGCCTTCGATTGTCCTTGCTGTTGTGAAATAAAACCGAATCTGTGAGTATACGCCGGTATCCCTACAATTCTTAACATGAGTACATCGTGGATGTACGGTATAGCAGTACTTCACTGCTGACACGCATACAATACTAGTTGTGGTTACAATAATTGTAGGCTATAGCATATGCAGAAATGTACACACACCTGTGCCGTATGTCTACTATATATAATAACGTATAATAAGGGTGATCTTAGAAAACAAACTTATTTTGCAGCCATTGATGAATCGGGGATTTAAGTGCACAGCATGGCATCGGAGGCTGCAGTCTCCACACCTGTTCCTATAACCCGTCCTGCACAGAGGGACTACTACTGGATTCGCTCCTTTGTAGCTGGAGGTAGAGTAATCAGATACAGCATCTTTGTTTAAATCATGAAGTTGATGCAGACAGCATGGTGTCAGTTATTGAAGAGACTGACCCAGTCTACACAGATAATTGTGTGTTGTTAATGCTTCTGTTCGTGCTGTATTGACTACTGTAGGTGTAGCAGGATGTTGTGCCAAGTCCACTATTGCTCCTCTGGACAGAGTCAAGATTCTCCTTCAAGCACAGAACCCTCATTACAAGCATCTAGGTAACACTGGAGAAGCTAATTCTGCAATGCATTCTGTACACTGGTGCAATTAAACTCTAATTTCACTCTAACTTCCGATATTTTGACAGGAGTGATTGCAACTCTAAAAGCTGTGCCGAAGAAGGAAGGCTTGCTTGGTTTGTACAAGGGCAATGGAGCTATGATGGTCAGGATATTTCCCTATGGAGCCATCCAGTTCATGTCCTTTGACCACTACAAAAAGGTACACTTGTTAATGAGATATTGATTTAAACCTCTTCATCCCTAGGTAGGGCGCCCATAGAACGACCCCCCCCCCCCCCAACATGTCGAGCTATGCTTATTTTTTCATATATATGTCTAGTTACAATTAAAAT
>JAODOY010029998.1:0-22503 GCA_025399855.1 Forbesichthys papilliferus | reverse complement strand
TGTTCCATCTCTGGCCGTCGCCATCTTTGCAGTACCTGACTCTCTTTGAACACCCCCCCCCCCCTCCCCCATCCATTATAAATTGATTAATGTATAGGCCTAGATAATATGATTTTTACTGATGAGTTAAAAAATACTTCCCGTACATGACACATGTACGGGAGGTGAATGGGAAGACTGGTTATAGAGATCAAAACCATTTTTGTGCCAGGCTGTTAACATGTTCATGTTTGCTGTAAATTTGTCCATTTTAACATGGGAGTCTATGGGGATTGACTTCCTTTTGCAGCCAGCCTCAAGTGGTCATTCGAGGATCTGCAGATTTTGGCACTTCAGCATTGTATTCATTTCTCAGCACAGAGGTTCCCCCTTGTTTGTGACCTGAATGTCAGATTGTTTGGGTTAATGGTTTGCAGCTTACTGTGGTTTTGCAAGTTCGTTGTAACAATAAATGTATGTCCGCCTTAAACACCTGCTCAGCATTATCATTACTCTAGTTCTAAACAGGGGTTTAGGGACAGAATGAGATCACTTAAAACGCTCCTGACCAGCTGCTGCAAGTCATATTAGGACTTGACTTTGAATGTGACAGGCTCCCCGAATCCCAGTGAAACCAGCAGGATAACAAGGATGGTCTTTGGATAGAACAATGATGGGACCTGTACACAGGTGGCACAGGAATGCATTACTACAGGAGCAGACACACTCCTTGCCATATGCCAGATGTGACTTCTGCAGCAACAGTAAAGAGTAGTGGGGTGGGCTTATGACATCATACAGGGGGCAATCACTTCTAGAGGAAAGTGCTCCTATGCAGGAACTCTCCACTAATGTAAACTTGCACACAACTCCGCCTCTGAGCTGTCAGAATCCTTAACGAGACTTGGATCCATGAAAAGGCCCTTCTGAAACGAATTAAACATTCAGATCTTCCAGCTTTGTCCAGCTCCTTCCAGTTAAAAGAGGTATGCAATACTGGACAGCTGTATACTCCTTCATGGCATAAGCTGTTAATGCTAATAGCTGCGTCTGCCATCGACATCACAATGGAGCACTGGATAATTTTGAAAGAAGAACTGTTGTGTGCACATAATCAAAGATAAATACACACACACGCGCGCACACGCAAACCCACTCCAGACAGCAGAGAGAGATGTGGTTATTCCTCTTCATGAGAAACAACAATTACCACTCGGCTCGTCACATCTTCTCTTTTCACACTTAACAAGAAGTTAAATTATGCCTTTATATAAAAGTTGGAGCAATTATAAATGGTCTAATCCAGAGGCTGGTTTTGCATCAAGGCATATTCTGCTGTGCTCTGGCATAAATATATTACTTTGTGTGCCTAAATGAATGTTTGGTGAGGGAACAGAGACATTGTTAAACATAATTAAATATACAGCAATACACTCCATTTAAAACATATTCAGTATAAGCCTGCTTTTGCTCAATGTTGGTACAATGATCTACAGCTTCTGGTAAAATGTTATATATCCAATTTTTAGTTATATACAAATATTTGGCACATCCATCTCTCTCTTAATTAATGAGACATTGCCATAGGAATGTGCACATAAACCTAGTGATATAAACCAATCAATGCTTCTCAGCCCCTTAAGTGAATTAAGAGGACACTTCTCCCCTAAGATTAGTCTACTTGGGGAAATGAGCACAGGTAGGTATTAGTTCAGTGACACAGCTCTTCTCTGCCTTGGCTTACGGACAGCACGGTCTCAGGTTACACATAGTAGCCTATGAAACACCCCATGGAACTCTGGGATTAAAGGAGCTTGAAACGCATCATTATAAAGGAATGAGTGAAAGTATCTGCTAGGAGATTCTACCATGCACTCGATTATTAACTTATAAACTGTTATCTACTTGATAACATGTGCATGTTGAGCACATGTAAGCATAAGGACGTGTTCATCTACCTTATCTTTCCATACCTGCATACACCTGTGTGTGTGTGTGTGTGAGAGAGAGAGAGAGAGAGAGTGAGAGAGAGAGAGAGAGAGAGAGAGAGCAAGTGAGCGAATGACAGAGAGAGGGAGAGAGAGAAAGAGAGAGAGAGTGAGAGCAAGTGAGCGAATGACACAGAGAGAGAGAGAGAGAGAGAGAGAGAGAGAGAGAGAGAGAGGGAGAGAGAGAGAATCAACATGGACACTACAGCTTTCACACAGTAGTATTTTGCCTAAAGAATACACACCTTTCCACATAGTGTAACAAAAACCACCTGCTGTATTTGTAGATGCTAAATAGCCTACAGTACAAGCACCATGAGCAGTGTTCAAGAAGAGAGACGTTTTCACAAGCCTCCGGCGAAAACGTCTGAATGCGCAGAAGGTGACGGTGATCAAAAGGCCTCTCTTTGCCGCAAACTGTTAGGCCCTTGTACGGCTCCCTCACAAATACATCCCATCGTGCAGGGATGCAGCATCACCAGTGTGAGGCAAATGAACGGAGGTCAAATAGCAGCTTGCGAAGAACCACAGGGTTTGCTCATAGACAGCCATAGAAAAGATTCCACATCAGAAACCATATATAATTAACTGTTTTAGGTAGGTAGCAATAAAACTGTATTTCTCCCTTTTCTAGAATTCCACGCTCAGGCCACAGAGACTGACTCTATCATGCCGACTTGACCTAGGGGTTGCCACTGTGTGTCTTTGTCTGCAGCGCTAGTAGTGGCTTGTGGTTTGGGCTGTGTAGGACAGCGCTGTGGTCTTCATGGTGCCGGAGAGGAGAGGGACAAGGAGCGGAGACTGGGACAAAGCGGGAGAAGAAGAGATGTGATATGGGTCCCAAAGAACAGTAGACCAAACTGAGGTGAAGAGTTCATGCCAGTGGATTGAAATAGAATATACAGTAACTTCATTTCAAACCGTATAGAAAACACATTGTACTACAATCTCCTGGCAACAAAGTCAGTGTGTTGCAGACAATCCTGGTCTCAGACGAGAATATGTGAGATTACCTTAATGGAACAATATCTGAATCAGTTGGTGTGTCATGTCTATAACAAGGGGTCAAATGACTCACTGCAGATGGATGGCCCACTGATTCATTCAACATTTTGCCCCTTTGTTCAAAGCACTTTGAGCGCATTTGCACTGCAGGTAGAATATATTTGTGGTAGTTTTTCTAAGCTGAGATAGCTGTTACACAGTCTGTCATTGTGCTTCAGGTCCTTCCCTCCTCACTGCTATCCCCACAAATAGCCTCTGGTTGGTGATGTCATCTCCCAGTTCAAATGGTCGCCCTGTAATCAGACTTGTCTGCTCTGTGATTGGAGTGAGCAACTGAAGCTGCCTCTCTGAAGTACTGTAGGGAGGGACACATGGCATCCTCCAAAGCCCGTCTTTGCAGAGGCTTCATGGAAACTATTTCAAACCATCATTTCAGCATTAGTCAAATCAAAATGTGTAGTTAGTGAAATGAACATGATTATCCAAGTCATATTTACGATGCCAGTGAACGGACCATCAGATGATTCACAGAGTACACTCCTTTGAGTTATGTTTAGAGAAGCTATTCTCGCAGGGCCCTACAGGGGGCACTAGATAATCAACTAAATGAACACAGTGTACATTGAATAGCACATATTTATGGAAAAACATTAAGCATTGTTCATAAAAGTTTTAAATTGACCGTCAATGTCTGTTCAGCTCACTTGGCGTTAGACCAGATGTTGTGTTAACATGGCAAATGATCACATTAAGTTAGTCTGTAATAATGGTGCCAAATAATAATAAGAAAGTGGCTCAGTGAGATTTAAGGGCATATATTGTTATGTTAAGAATTATAATACGTTATTATAAAGGATAATTAACGGGCAGGTCTGTGACCTATTGCCAAAGCTGTTCCACAATTATCTGCTTATTCTACCAGAAGACAGCAATTAAAGCACTCTGGGCAAAATGACCCATTTGGATTCCCAGCGTCAAGAGCATGGTGAAGCAGTTGGACGAACGCGGGGGCAATATTGAGCAGTACACTGCATGTGGAAATTGGACCGTCCTCTGGGAGAATGACTATGATTGCCTGCAATCACTCTCACAATTAATCCCCACAAGAGCCCAAATGAAACATAATAAACCCTGCCACAACATATTCTGAGAGACATTATGATGATCCCCAGCACCCAGCTTTGTCCCTTAATAATATAGCTTTCTGCAAAAGGAAATGGTAAGTAATACAGAATGCAGTTTATGTAAACTGGAACATTTACCGTTAGTAAATCCCTGCCTATTGCCCAATGGACAGATGTAAAATTAAATTATATGTAAAGACATGCTAGTGGTAAAAGGCTTCATAAAATCTGAGTAGAGAATACAAACAATCGGAGGTCTGTAAAGTGCCTTGAATGCTTGGACCTCTCTCCCTGCCTGGCCGGCCGGTGTATGACCCCTGGACCCAGTCTTTCACGCCGTTGCATGTCAGCTATCAGCTCACACAGAGCTGGCTAGCCACAACAGAACTGCCAAGAAGGCCTGGCAGTCATAAAATAGACAGCGACACAACACCCTATACTGTACAGTAATGACATGGTAAACAAAAGAAACACCAGGACATTGAAGGCAGGCACACCCACACACGTTTAATCATGCATGCACAAATACTACAGGTTAACATGTTGAGGATGTGTCCAGAAACTATTGAGTTTGCGTTAAAACCATGACATCCTTAGGCAAAGCAAAAGCTCAGGCCGAACTGGCCTTTCCATTAAGTTCTGACACATATTGTGTCAATATCTGTTGCATTGCATTGGAACTCAATGAACGGTAGTGTTTATTTTCCCTTCAATATTAGCAGAGATACTGGCATAAATTACTGTACAAATATATTCTGTTAAATGCATCGCATAGTAGCCATCTGGAGTCTTCTTTTCTGGGGTTAACATCTGGCCTGTTTTATGAACGAGTCTTAACTTTAACAATCTGTGAGTATTCTTTATATATTTAACCATTAGCATAAACATTAAAACTGTACTGATGTCTCTAGTGAGATGGGATACATGTGTCCAACTCTCATGTATAGAGGTAACTTGATCATCCCCCTCAAACTTGACATGATGGGGCATGAGTGCCCCCTATTGGCTTTGAGGAGAAATACGTGCAAGCCCTCCTGTGTTTCATTTGGTTAGACACAGTGCATTACAGCTTATAGATGCACATAAAGGAAGTATATGCAAATAATAATGTAAATAAAGTAATATTATTATTAATTGATCACAATACAGGTATGATTACAGATTCTGTGTCATATCAAGAAATAATGGATCCTTGATTTAAGCCACTCAAATCATCCCTCGACACACGCATGCACGCATAAACACACACACGCTTAACACCTTTGGTATCAGACAACTAAATATTTTTAAGGTGAGCCAAAGTATTGGAAAACGTTACTGACAGGAGATTCTTTTTTTGACATTTGATCCCAAAATAAATAGTTTTCTGTGTAAGCTGTAGAAAAAAAGAAAGAAAAGAAAAAAACAGAATTACTGTAGCTTTGCTGTTCCAAAACCTTTTGAACAGACTGTACAGTATTTTCTGTGTATACATACTGTAGGCTACACATGCCATGTAATGGCATTTACATCCACAAGATGGCAGTGATAATAATTCTTCAGAGGTTTTGCCCTATATTAATAGAGAAAACTCTTTCTTACTGATTATTTGATTGATTATTTTAACGATGATTTTGACAGCTTGGGATATAAAATTGTAAGTTATTGTAGTAAGTGACTGATGCTCAGGCTAATAATGGGATATGCAAGCTCGTTTTGCCTGTTAGGCTGCAAGTCAACCCTTCCTGACTGTTACATGATAAGCACACACACACAAATACATTTTTGCGTCAGATGAAATAGTAACAGCGACTGCACTGAATGTTATTTACATTAGCTTCCGTTTCGCGTACACCAAATCACACGGGCTCGCTTTTCCGTGCTGATGACATTTTCATTACAAGACATGACTAGCTGTCTGCCACATCACAATGATTCATATTAATTTCCCATATGTGAGCAAGAATTACTCAACATGTTTGTGTTAATTATCTAGCAGTCCTTTGGGCACCCAACTGCCCTCCAGCAGACAGCACATTGCAACTTTAAGCCTGTTTGGGGTCGCTCGTTCCGTCTGCCTCGTACAACATTCACCCGAGGCCAGGCGTCGGAAGTTCTCCAATCACAGAACTGCCCATTCCATTTAAAAGCAATTTGGCCTAATGAAAAAAGATTAGAGGTACGGGCGATGAAATTGACCGTGCATTTCGATTACTCAAGTGAAGTGGTTGATAAGCGTCGGGATTGCCAAGTGAGTGGGAGATGAGATATGTGCCAGAGGCTACTCTCATTTACATTCATAAATTCAGGGGGGTAAATATTTCAGCCTTCTGAGAAAAGACAGTTGCCACATGAAGCAGCACATATAGGCTACGTGGGGCAAAAAGCTACAGCAATAAAATAGACCAGTGGCTTTGAAACACTTATTTCTCCTGGGACCCATCGTTTTGAAAGTTTGAAGATTATGACCACTGAAGTTGAGAGTTAATGTTTAGACAAAATGTCAGCTGGCTAACCTACTAGTACTGCACAGTTTTATTTGATTGGGAGGGCTTACCTTTGTCTCTAATATCAAGACGTTTGATGTACAACCCCTAAGCAAATGTTGCTTTATGTCCTGGTCCAGTAGACAAGCTTCTAGAAGTGGCTGGGTGAGGGCACAACCTGCTTTGTAGAAAAAAGACAGAAAAGAGAAATATACTTTGTTCTTTTCTGGCTAACTTTTATTATCCTGGCTCAATATCTTGCAATTGTATCAGAAGGGGCTAGGGGAAAGGCTTTTTTTTTAAAGCTTCAGAGGCACAGCACGACTGTGATCTGTGGCACAAAAGCAGCAGATTTATGACGATGATCGGCCTAATGTCCGGGCCAACACAAGCTAACAGCTGCGTGCTGCAAGCACCACTCCTCATCCCAACCCCCAAAAAGGTGTCTATCTGTCAGAAGTAAGTGGACAGAGCCAAGTCTACTATGTTGAGGCTCCTGACAGGTCTCTTGATTGGCCAGGCTCTCCGGCACCAAGAGAAAACACTGTTGACACAGGTGTCAGACAAGCACAATCCTATAGCCTATGGAGAATTCTTTAGGTTTTGGCAGAAGTCACAGGCAACTCATGCAAACATGGCAGTGATAAACGTAGGCTCTGTATAGCAGATTCATTTGAGTACACTTTGTACCCATCAGGTAGAATGCGTTGTGCACCGCTGGAAGGACTCGTATTATACTTGGCTTCGCAAATGTTTGCCAGCTAAAAATACTTCTATAGCATGTGTTGGCCAGATCTTGTTTTTCTATTTTTTAATGTTGCTTCAGGACTGAATGGTTGGGAACAAGCGCCATCGTCCAATGATTTAGGAAATACATCAGCCTGCATACACAAGTATAATTGAAGCCGCTCCTTCAGTTCTCTTCAATAAAACTAATTATAGGATCACCCCAAAGTACCTTGTGAAATGTGGTCTGAAGATTGCAAAAAGACACAGTAGTAATATTAGCCAACAAAAGCTATTCTGTGACTGTATTTTTACTCTGGTAACTCTTAGTAGAGCACTCCGTGCAATATGACTAAGACAATATGCAAACCAAATTGAGAAAATCCCTTCATCGCTTTGAGGTCCATTAACCGGTGCCTTGCTATTCATCTTCCCTATGAGGAAATTTGTTAAAATGCCTGGTGAGAGACCCCTGTGGCAGTCTTTCAGAATGTGCAATACATCGTAGCATACCCTGTGGAAGTGATGCCACACACACACACACACACACACACGGCAATGGCTCTGCCAGTCCTACACGTCAATGGCAGAACTAAGTAAATTACCAATTACCGTGCAGTTAAAACTACAATGTGTGGCCTCATGAGTTTTAGCCTCGTAACTAGGACACTCTAGCAACAGACGCTAGGGCTCATGGGTTTTAGCCTTGTAACTAGAACGCTTTAGCCACAGACACTAGGGCTCATGGGTATTAGCCTCCTAGGACATTCTAGAAACATACACTAAGGCTCATGGGTTTTAGCCTAGTAGCTAGGACACTCTAGCAACAGACACTTGGGTCCATGGGTATTAGCTTCCTAGGACACTCTAGCAACAGACGCTAGGGCTCATGGGTTTTAGCCTAGCTAGGACACTCTGGCGACAGATGCTGGGGCTCATGGGTTTTAGCCTTGAAGATAGGATGCTCTGGCAACAGATGCTAGGGCCCATGGGCTTTAGACTCCTAGGACACTCTAGCAACAGATGGTTGATGGGTGTTAGACTCCTTGATAGATGTGACCCTCTGGTGACACATTCTAGGGCCCATGGGGTTTAGTCTCGTAGCTTGAACATTCTGGCAACACATGCTAGGGCCCACAGATTTTAGCCTCTTTGAGTCAGCCCACTTCCGATCTAGTTCCCGACTTCCCGACTAGTTATACATGGCCTTTAGAGGACTAAGATAACATAAGAGGACACTGTACATGTGTGACATCAGCAGGTAAGGATTATGGGAATAGAAAACCTTTTGAATTTTAACTGAAGTGGGTGCTTAGACTCGCCATGACAACAGTCTCTATTTGTTTTAAATAATGCATACATTGTTCCTCGGGCCTAATACATAAACTTCACAGTGTATGATTTTCAGCCTGACATGGTTCATCTGTGCTCTTTGGTTGCATCGCACAGTCCGGCTGTGCGATGCCTTTCCAGTTACCTGCCGAGGGTAGCGCTTGGCAGAACAATATCAGCAATCTTTGATATGCTGTCAGAAAATTCAGCCAACCCTTCAAAGCAAGGAAGCCAAAAAGGCGGCATGGATTGCCAAGGGGAAAAGAAGCATCACATTTCTGCCTGTCTGCCCCCCACCCCCAATCCATATCCTTACAAACAGCACCGGCTGTTTAGCAACAACATGGCTGGAGGTATTAGGAATGAGCCCTACGTCAGATTCAAGTCGAACGATGTCTCTGCTTCTGTACGGAAGAGAGGAAGAGAGATGAAGAGATGAAGGGAAGGAGGTAGTGCAAGCAGGGAAGCAGGGGGGGGGGTTGTTTGAGAACTGACTAATCACATGCTATTAAAACGGCCTTGCCTCAGGATTCAATAGCCGTCATTAGCGATTTCAGTGGCATGGTAATATAGAAGGTTGGACAGGTCTGTGCCTTACAAGCCCATAGCGACATCACCGTAATGAGTTGGCTGTGCTGGCTGGGGAATTTCTTATGCAGAGCAAATAAGGAAGGGCTCATCTCAGTACACCTGTTAATTCAAACGGTCAGTGCTATCACAGCACTGTCACACCTCAAACTCTGATTCATACTACCGGTAGCCACATAAATTAATCCACACTATTAGTTATTCAGTGTGTTAGGTATTACAGAGGTATGCGTACCAGTTCCAGAACTGTGCATTTGGTACAGTACTACAGTGTATTAACTGACACAATTCATTCATAATAATGTTCTTACATTCTGGTCCAAGAACAATTATTGTAGATCAAGCCATTTTAGACCTCTGCTGATTAAATCAATAGTTCAGTCTATGACTGGGACCCATTCCATGAAAACAAAGTATTTCTAGTTGTTTTTGGCATTAGCAATGTCAATGTGACATGGACAAGTGCTTGGCCTTTCAACGTGGACTGTTAGCTCCCTGGTCTCTATTTGCCATAAAAGAAAAAGAGTTGTAGAAAAAGGCATATAAGAAAGAGTGCGTATATTACGTATATTACTACAGACAGTTTGTTTAACGTTAAACGTCCCTACGAGGATATATTCAGCAGAATATATAAGCTAAGGAACTGTACCGTAAGTACAAGTTTGCATTTGCAGGTGACCAAATCTGTAAATCTAGTTTTTGATACAGTAACTGGTAGGCTACCATAAAGACAACTCGAGTCTGTAGGACAGTCATCATATCAAAATAGGTGCACATCAACATTATATTAATATAAGCTATTGTTCAGTAACAGTAAAAATTGCTTGTTGATAAAGAAAAAAAATTGCATTCCCTGACGGAAACGGATAGCCGTTTTTGGTACAGCAAGTAATAATGTTTTTATCTGGATCAGTGATCAGTCATAATATGCAAAACATTTAGCTTTATGTTCGTGATAATAACAAAGATAGAATATGTCTTTGTTTAACTTTAACGTTTCTTGTTTAACCGAATATCACTTTGTGTTGTTGCTAGCAGCTAGCAGCTAGCCACCTATCTATCATAACCCTGTAGCGGCAAGAACGGCTGCGGTTTCATGCTATGTAACCCTTCATTAATTAATTCATTAATTCATATGTGCTTATGGGTACATGGCTGTTTCGCGGGCAAGGATGGCTGTAATGTTGTGCTATGATATACTGTAATTGAACCTTCATTCATGAAATAATGTGCTTAGTAGATACATGGCTAGTAACACCACTGTTCCTTCACAGGGCTGTGTGACTAAGCTGCTGCTGTGTTTATGTGGTTGACACGAACAACAAACTACATTATGCCTCAAGTATCCTTTACTGTAGTCTGGAAGGCGAGGTGGAATAAATGCACAATATTAACACATTGAAAACACTGCTGAAAATAAGCGCGGTGGGCAGTGGCTTGTTAAATTTAAAGCAACAGTCACTGGAAACTGACCGTTATCTGGGGGTCTTGGTATTCTGGTGCTATTTCACATTTTTCTATGTGGTATATTCACCTAAGCTTGTCAACTACATTGCATTGAGAAGTCAAGGAACTGTGTCAACAAGTGAAAAGGAGCATGACATTACTGCTTTAAGTGATGGGTCAGGGAAACTAGAGTAATCAGTATGTGCTGCACATGAGTTTCTGCCACATGATGTGGAATGTAAGGGTCAGGTTTATTAAACCTTTAAGTGTTATTGCCTGACAATGTTCTTATGGTCGCAGAAGGTTCACACATGAGAGAGATGTGGGAAAATAATACATTGAATACGGTATACAATAGAAATGTGTGTGTATGCGTGCTTGTGCATATGTGACTGTACAGTTTAGCTATGCTTAAAGCAGTGACTAATTTTTATGAGTAATGATCCCCAAAAAACGAAAAAATAACTTTGTGCACTATACTAACCATAGCCTTAAACATATTAGCCTTAAAAATTACATAACAGAACATGGAATGGTAATTATCTGGTCAATTACCCTAGAATTACTGTTCCAGCTAATGTTATTTTGTTTCACTGTGGCACACCCACAGCATTAATGTGTTAGCGGGCCTCTCGGCTGAGCTCTGCGTGTTAGCTGGGCCTCACTGTACTGTACCATAGCAAGCCGGGCACTGTGTGGGGTGGGTGGGTGTTGGTGGTTGGGCTCTGTGTGTTAGCTGGGCCTCACTGTACTGTACCTTAGCAAGCCGGGCACTGCGTGGGGTGGGTGGGTGTTGGTGGTTGGGCTCTGTGTGTTAGCTGGGCCTCACGGTACTGTACCTTAGCAAGCCGGGCACTGCGTGGGGTGGGTGGGTGTTGGTGGTTGGGTATGTGCTTGCGGTTAGTCACTGAGTGTCTCTGGCTCCTAGCTAGTGTGTGCTACCTTGAAGAGTGAGCATACGATTGGGCTCTCCAAGATGTCTGGCAGTAATAGCAGGTTGATGTCTTTGCCCCCCCCCCCCCCACCCCATGTTGTTTAGCACCTGCTGCATTGACAAATTGGATTGGTCAAAATAGGAATAAGACTCTAAAAAAAAAAATGTTCCACTTGAGCGGAAAATGGAGTGATACTGTTAACCAGTACAAAATAAAAACCATGCAATATATTTGAACCAACAACTAACAGATTGATAGGCACTGAAATGTGGAATTAAGCCTTTTGTCCTGAGAGGAAGAGAAAAGCAGGTCTTCAGAAAAAAAAACATTCTACCTCACAACACGATTTCAAGGGATTGCTTTCAGATGGGGACTCCGCCATTGGCAGAATCATATACTGTAGATGCTGTATTGATCTCACAGCTGTGCAGGATGTCAGGCAGATATTACAACTCACAGCCATTTCCTCACCTTGGATTTAAAGATATAGCCATTGCAAGCTAAATGTAAGCTATTATACTTTTTGTCAAATTCAACATCTCCTTGTATTTCGCTACTGTAGCTAACTGTTCTCTGTGCATGGTGAAAAAAGAATCGCCTACTTCTACACATGCAGCCCTGCCTCCGTAAATAGTAACATAAACCGCTCGTATCAACAAAGACAGTACTACGCTTTGGAGCGATACTGTTTTGATTTGAGCTCAAAGTTAGTAAGAACGACTGACCCTGCCTTTAAAATGAAAAGATTACCAATTCCTTGGATCTCCAGGTTCGTTGAGGTTTTGACTGTCACAAGCCCCACCTGTTTACTTGGTGGGTCTAAAACAAAAGAGCTGGACTACGACTCTTGAACTGTAAACATTTAAAAAGGGCCAGAGTGAATCACAGTTGCACACCCATAGAGTTTTAATTAAGCAGTGTTTATTAGCTGACTGGAGTTATTGTTTGCTATCAGACATATGGTGTCTCCATCTGCCATTGACACGTTGAGCTTTTGTCTGCATTAAATTAATATTGGTAACCAGAGCATATGATTCTTTGGGCACTGCAGATATGACTGGCTTGTCTCTCTTTAAGTAGCCTAACAAGTCTTGCTGACTGTAATTTTCAAGGGTTGTGTCTTGAGGGGAAAAAATGACACAGTACTACTGATCCTGTATTTGACAGATGGGAGCAGGCTGATTAACTCTTGACTGGCAGGGCTCTGTTTGTTGCCCCTGACAACCCGGATGGAAACAATAGAGAACCACCACAGGCATATATACAGTAGGACATATTTCAGCACTTTGGTGATTGAGTCCTTTTAAGAGAAATGCATTATATTTAAGAATGTTGAACTGAATCAAGAGAGTGAAACAAAACAAAAAAGTAATTGGATAGGAAATAAAGACTTTTAAGTTCATTTTAAAATATGGGATAATATCTGTGAGTGCTGGAGGTGATTTTCCTAATAGCTACTTTGAAATAATTTAGAGAAAAAATGTAATTGATTTTCACATACTGTATTTTGATGTTCAACTGGGGCTGTGGCTGGATCACTTTTCATACATAATTCAACATTCACATATTGCATTCACCAGGTTCTCTGATATATTACATTTGCAAGGGACTTTTAACATACTAAAAGGTATAGAGTAAATGCCCTTAACTCAACAACCAACACCAGTGCCAGTTCTATTTCAATGTTTTTTTCCCCTCTGCAATCACATAAATATGTTTAGTGTCATGGGTTAAGTGTTGTGCTCTATTTATCAAGTGGGATGGGATGTCACTGTTATTACCATTTAAGACCCCCTGAAATGACAGGAAGACAGAAAGACACCAGGGGGGGGGTTCCCTCTCAGTCAGAGGCAAAGGCAAGATGCACAGAAACCATGGGCATTGGGCATTAAATAAGCCTTTAGATAAACCACCTGGCCTAAACAAGGTGCTCACACCGCCTTCAACTTTGATTATGACACCTACTGTATATTTGGCCTGGCATTGTTTCGACAATGCACCATATCATGTATTTATACACATATTTTATGTTTGACTGAGATCTTGTATTGATCTCAGTGCATGGTTTGACTCAAACCACTTCAAATGTGATCTCCAGTACAACAATATAATTTGATCATTAGAGGCTAAGGTCAGGACCTATGGTGTAGAAAATGATTCCTCACGCTCCCTGAACCATGCTGAGTCTAATGAATCCTGGCATTGCTGTCTGCATATGGCCATAAGGGAACAGAAAAGCAGTTGATGTGATAACCTGAGTTTTCACATTCAGGTACACAGCTGATTTCATGTTATTGCCACATCACTGATCAGCCTAGACCTGAACAATGCAATCAACCCAAGATATAGCACTGTCTCCATAACAACAGAGAGTTCATTATCTTAAACAAAAATAACACTAGTCCCGTTTAAGTCTTTAGCCAGCTACCACAATTTTAGGAAAGAATATAAGGCTAGTTCCAGTATTGTGGCAATGCAATGGCAACTTCAGCTGAAAAACTAACTTTCAATAGTTTGCAGATACAAACAACACAAAACAATTACCACTATATTGTATTATTATACAATGCTTTGTAATACAAATGAAAAGTCAGAGGTTGAATACCAGTTGATAGGGTAACAGGTTTAAGCCTCTTTGTTAAAGTGTATGCAATAAAGGGCTGTTGTCATGCAAGACAAACAGGATACATACTGGCCTGCACATGTTAACGTGCAGCTCTGGACAATCAGAAATGGCTCACATAACAAACTGCAGCCACGCGCCGCGCTGTTTCTTTTGCAGAAACCCGTGGACACCAATTAAACAGAGTTTGAATGTTGAACACACCTCCTTACTCACATCTCTCGGTTGTGAGGTGAGGTCTACTGAATCTCAATGTGCTGATTTGTTTTTGGTCACACAGCGGCTAGGAGAGGAAAACACAAAAACAAAAGACGGTTGTCATCCTACTGCACTTTGAATGCAATATTGCTTGATAATGCTGTCCATGTCAATACTGACATAAATAATACGGTATATATTGCATACACTGTCTAAGTTCATTTTTGTGTCTATGCAGAGGTGGGTGTGGGAGTGTGGCTCAAAATAAATAAATGTTCACATACTTCTAGCTATTGAATGGTATCAGATTGATGCACTAAATTGCCATTTCTCATTCCACATCTAGTGTTTATCTGAGGTTTATTCAGCAGCTTGACAATACTGTGCAGAGGAATATCCATATTTCCCAAATGGAATGTGATGCAGCATAAAGACTTCAGTTTCAGGCAGAGGTGTGATGAGAACATACACATTTCCCGCTGGCATATTTAATCTAATGTCTTAAAGAGCAATTTATTTGAAACATCTCTTGTTAGAAAAATGACATAGTTATAATTTAACAAGCTTTTGTTGTTGTTTTGAGTATAACCTCTCAAACAACACTTTTATCAATAATTTATATTGTGACACAATACAAACATTTTCTAATTTTATTATGTATTTTATACAGAACATGCAACTCATAATAGACATGACTGAGTGCAGATCTGGACAGAGACAGATATTCGTTTTCTGGGATTCCTTTTCAACAAATGGCAAATTAATCTGCAGTGGAGATCAAGGACTTTTATGGCACCGCTCACAGTCAGTCTGAGAAAATAAGTATCACACCAGTCACTAAGAAAGATAGTTCCTATTATGCTAGGCTTATATTCAGACACATGTCAGACACGGAGTGTGATTCTGTACATTTAATGTATAAGCTGTGCCAATGGAACATACCTCAGTGCCAGTTGAGAATGCTAGCCACGCCTATTCATGAGAACAACCTGAAATGTGGGAATAATTTAATTACAAATTAGAATGGCCTCTTAGAACAAAACAAGAACTTGCCCACACCACTATCACCAGGGTCAGGATAGGTTAAAAAAATAATGGTTCTATATTCCCCAAATCAGTTAGTGTTCCTACACAGCAGACAACAAAAAAGCAATTGCTATCCAGTGGTGGAAAGTGACATTTTATTTTGTACAGTATCAGCCACAAGATGATTTTCAATATGAGATATTCCATTTGTTTACTCTATTTAAATAACAAAATCAATCCCTTTTTAAACATCCATAACTGTAAACAAGCAATAAATATATAGACATACCAGTATTAAGAAACTCACCTGGCTGCACAGCCTGAAATTATTTCAATTTTGTCAAGGGACAAAATATCATTAATAGTTCTGATATTACACACATTGGTGTAACCTCAGCTAGCCTTATATTTTTGTATGCCATTTGTGTAGGACTGTGCAGTAGTGGTTTGTACCCAGCAAAACAGATTGATCATGCTATACGCCATTTTTAACAAGAGCAGAGCTGCAGTCATCTCTTGTGTTTTAAAACGTAAACACACCAAATGACCTCTGTCACGAGTCATTAGAGCACAATTAATTAAACATGACACGTTGATATGCCGCTAATGCTATTGAAGGAGTTTGACGTGGTAAATAATGTCCTGTCACTTGGCATATCACTCTGGATTCTAAAAACAGCCTAAATCCAAGTAAGATTATTCTTTGTTTATACAGTATGCATTGCATTAATGTCAACTTGATGTATTGGTTTATTACTGGCAGACCACAAGAAATAGTGGTACTAATATAATTGTTGATGTATTTCGACGTTTGACAATTAGTATACGATTACTATGACAATAACAACAGAATACATTAATAATCTAATTGAGCAATCAAACGTTTCACTCATTTAATGTTAGTAGCAATAATGGTAGTCTAAATGTTATTTGTTTTGAAAAAAGTATTTTCTTTATCATTGGAAAAAACTATTGTATCAGTATATAACTAATGTAATCCATTAAACAAACTCAAACTCGATTAAAGAAAACATTTTGAGCTCACTGGTTCTTATGGAAGCCACTAGCAAACAAGCTTTCTCAAGACACCCACCATAGTAATTCAATTAATATTAGTTTCAGTCCCAGAAGACAAACATGTACGTTGTTGATTAGCGTGAAGTGAGAGAACATTACTCAATGGGCTACCGTTGTCATTCATTTATAGTGTTGCAACAATTCGGCACATACCAGTGAGACGTGACTCAAATGTATATCTGCTATGAGCACATTACTGGGAACATTGAAACACTATTGCCACGAAAGAGCTGGATATTAATATAATGCTGAATTGCTGTACAGTTACGTACTGTACAGTATGTGACTGCATTCTGCTGAATTACTTCTTTTAATTCTGCACAAATTAGTAAATACATTTAATGAATAAAAACATTTTTATTCTAATCACTTTTAAAAAGTTGGGAAAGTATTTTCTATATACAGGGTATACTGTAGTTAGTTAAAAGCATGAAGGGTGATAATCTTACTAGTAAGCAATAGTTTCAGGTACTTATGTGGACTATAGTAATATTCACCAGAGATAGATTTGCTAAGTATCTTAGTTTCATTATAAAATCAACATATCACATTTCCTAAAGTGTGAATATTAAAAAATAAATCAATACATATATTTTCTACTTTCTTGAGAATAATAGAAATCTGGTTTAGAACGTATTTGTTGCCCACAGGCTCAGTTGATTATTTCTAAATAGCTCCTTTCACAGCAATCTGAGTTGGTGTTGAAATATGATTTGTGTTCCCAAGAAAACAAGATCAAGCTGTTCCCAGTTGCAGTTCTATAGTAGACCACGTTTTGTTGTTTGTTTGGTTACTTCGTTTCTCACTCACAAATCGATTGACTGAGCTGAGGGGAAGCCTAGCACTCTTTGTGCACAATGTTGTTACGAATTCTCCTGAGGTGACTTCTCACGTTAACATATTCAGCATGCATATTTCCACCCACATAAAGAATTTTTTTTATGACAAAACCAACAGCTGCCATATAAAAGCTGAACTTGCAGTATGAGGGACCTCCAAAGTCAGTGTAACTCATCCTCATGATGTCTGTCCTGACAATCTTGTGTGTTACGTTACGCATAAGAGGTACACTTCAATGTGTGATGCCGGGTTAAAACCTTTGGGAAAGACAAAGCCATCAAAGCACTTCTATGTAAGTCTTATAAAGTAGATTTGTCACATGCCAACAAGTATTTTTTCTCTTTAAGAGGTGGTGGTTGGGCTGAACTGTGGTGTTGCCAGCAGCAGAACCTATTACAGCATAATAGAGTCTGTATCATCCTCGCTGCTGCTACAAAACCCTCCTCTCCAGCCAATCATTGTCATTGAGCCACATGCACCTCCAAGTAGCTCATTGGGATCAAGTCTAATGGCCAAGTCACTTTGTCAACACCTTCCTTGACCATTCATGTTCATATTGTTTTTGTTTGACCATTTCTTGACGAATCATGATGAAATACAAAGGTACGTAGGACTAATGCACGAGATTGAAAATACACATTGGGTAAAGTTAGATTCATGTGCCCTTCAGAATAATTTTAATATGAAGTGATGCCTTTCCCTCCGCATCATCATTCACAATTGACATTCACCTAATTAAAATATCACAATATAATCTCACAACATACTTATTCAGCTTGGATTCAACCATCTCTTGTCTTGCACACAGACACTTGTGTGTCTGGCAGGCCCCTCTACTCCTCCCCTTCTATGTCCATAAGCTCACACCCTCTCTTCTCCTCTGGAGGTTCTATAACAGCAATTCAATTCAGTTAGTTATGTAATGTATTTCAAGTTATAGTACGATAATACACTTTTTGTCAAGCTATGTTTGGTTTCCACTAGCTTTTAAATTGTCTACAAAGTTGGCTATTTCTTTATACATACTTATCCCATACTAATGATATAATAATGCATGTATTATTTACTGTAACACCTGAATGCCATTTCAGCTTTTATGTGTTAAATGTGAGCATCCTTCAAGTGTGATATAGCACAAACAGACAAAAAACATGAAAAGGAAGTCCAGGCACAACAGCGTAGAGGCTAAATGCCAAACTCATTATCATGTTGAAAGGCTGTAAAAATGTTAGCATGCAGACACCGTTTATTGCACTTCAACTGATTACCCCAGTCTCTGCAGCTTCTTTGCTCATTTACAATGAAAAGGTCACTCTGTTGATGTCTAAAGGAAAATTATAGACATTTCATTACATTTTAGTACTGGTATTTTCCATTTGCCCTGTTATTTCAGCACCATATATTAAAGTCCTCTACAGTATACAGATACAATGAATAATGTATGAATTGTTTAACCAAATTCATAAATTATGCCTGTATATGTATATGTATGTATACAAGGAAATAGTATAACCTTGCATGATTCAAGATGTATTAATTAACATAATGCAAAGACAAACAAACAAAAAGCAATTAATACCTCAGGTATCCAAATGATACACTTTAGTACACTTATGAATGTCAACATAATTTGACATGTGTTTTTGTTATGGGAGTGTAAGAGAGAGAGACATCAATAGTGTCCAAACTTGAAACAGGTAATATACCAGGAGAACTGTGGGGGGCAGGGAAACTGTTGAGTGACATTTATATATGTGCCTGTACTACCAGTACGGTATAACATCTGTGAAATTGTACAATTGTGACCAATGGCGTAATTGCTGAATTCAGTATAAGCCTGTATTGGCTCTGGTAAATCCATGTTGCTTTCAACTGCATGCTGCAATATGCATTGTAGCGTCGCTATGGGCATTTATAATTTAGGCCTTTTCATACTCGACATGTCTGAATTATTCATACACCATAATAAGAATAGAATACATATATGGTCCACTAGACTAGGTAACACATGACAGAGTGCCAATAATTTGGAAAAGATTCTATTTCAGTATTTTGTTTTCCACTGGTTTAAAGTGACAGCATCCTAAAATATTTTACAGAAGGAGCTAGCTGGTGCGAAAAGGACAAGGAGTGATATCACACACCTCACTGAGAGCTTCACAACGTGAAGCTATAGACTACTTTGTAAATGATTGATTTCACAAATACCAACCACAGACACATCAACCACAGAACCATTGTGTGTCATGAAGCACCGAGCACCAAACTATTGTCCGTATGTTATTTGTGTTCAGTTTGAAAAGGTCTTTTTGAAGAGTCCATCTAATAGGTACAGTACACCACACTAATCAATTCGCTAACCGGACCCCCTTATGCCAGATGGTTTGTTACACAGTACCATCTGGTAAGTCGTTCTTGGAAACTCTTTTGAAAAGGGCAGGCACTTTCAAGATATTCTTGGCAAGTGATTGGTTGAACCAAGATATTACCATCTTGCACGGGCTAATGTCACACCCCAAACCACCACACCCATATAGCTCCTGCCAGTAGTTCATCATAGGATGCTTATTGGTCCGCACCAAAGCATTATTTGAAGCCCTGCCAGAAGTGATTGTGATCGAGTAAATGCCGCTGCCTCACAAGGCACCAACAAATTAAGTGAATTATGGTCCTTAATCATCCCCAGCTGGCCTTTGGCTTTATGCAAAGAAACAAAATACACAGAATGGATCAATAACTCATTTTTGCAGGTGTTAAATTAGTGGCCCAGAGAAGTAAAAAGTCACAGCCTTGGGAGTCGAGACACCATCGCTGATGTCCGCTGTATCTACAGATGATGTGTAACAACAGCAAGTGCAAGCATTGATTGTCCAGTGCCCTCAAGGAGATGCTAGCCCCATGTAAACTAACGCTCGGTTGAGAGAGGAAAGACAAATCAGAGGATCGACAAAACACAACACCGGTGACAATCCAAACTTCAACAGTCCTGACATGAAACGTTGAGATAGTACTTGCATGCATGCATTGCATTGCTCTTTTTTTCTTTTCATCAATACTTAGTACTACTACTAGTATTTAATGTGTGTTGTGGCATACATAATTCAAGGTATACTCATTTGGAAATCTGTCAAATATAACACCAGTCTGGTCAGTTTCTCTATCTTGTCTTTCTTGACTATGTATTTTCATTAAATCACTACCAAGCATAGCTGTGAATTGAGTTGAAATGCTATTGAAAACATTTACACAAGTCAGGAGAAAGGAGACTACAATGGAAATCATGGAAATCTTTTTTTTATTTACTGTTTTTTAAGTTTCTTCAGAATCGAGGAAATAAAATAAGAAATGTCACATAAACATTACAGAGACAGTGTGCATTGCCAACCCAACTGGGAATTGCAGACATGAAAGGGCCACAGCCAAATAGGCTGTTCCTCAACCCTGAGAGAGTTGAGAGAGATATTCAACCTTGTTCGAAACACATTTAGTTCCTCGACAGTGTCTCTAATCATCTCAGTGTTTTATATGGAGATAATTAGGAGCTCCCGCAAGATGATGATAGGCAGAGTGCACCTCTTGACTTGTCACAGAGCATTTGCCACCCTCATGTCTTTCAGGGGAGCAGTTAGTTGAGTGCAGCTGGCCTGTCTTGAGAGATTTCCCAGGTAGATCTTTGATATCCGTCAGTTCATTCAATCAAATTGCTCTATTAAAGCCATTGTCTCTGGGTTGGGCACTAAGCCAGACATTTTATCTTCTGCACTGTTTTAGATCTAATCTTGTCTTCTGCCACTTTTATCCAGATGGCAGATAACTGTTAATTGCTTTCTAACTGCTCTTTTCCTTTTCATTTCTCAAACAGACGTCTTCACGTCTACCTTTCTTGCATGCTGGCAGCCGGTGCTCTTCTTCCCCACTGAAGGGTGATATCACCTTTGCCCTTTCACCATGTGACCTATGTGTACCTGCAACCCTCTTTCTCCACTCACCATACTTTCCATATAGGAATGGAGTCCCTAATGACTGTTATAGTCTGGCACAACGCCACCTGGGGCAAAGTATAATGCCAACATAACAAAAATGATGAAAGAGGTCACTTCATTTACGGACAAATTGAGCTGCTCCGCAAATGGGTGTTTCCTTATGACCCTAATGGCCTGGTGTGCATAATAGTGAAGGCTGCCCCATTATCAGGGAACCTGTAAGTAACCTTGCTAGAGCATTACAGACAGCAAGCAAAGCTCTGACCTGCCTGAACTGCAACAAGAATGGCCCTGGACGTTGGATCTGCCCTCAAGCCATAGAATAGGTTTGCTGTAGCTGCCGTGTTAGATTCAGAATGTCTCACTGCCTCTAAGTCATTAATCATTTTGTTTCCAATAAAGCCTTTAGCATTCCTACAGCACAAATCCGCTATATTACATTAAATAGAATGTTCATGTTTATTGATATAGCACTGAAATCTTTAGAGAAATGTATGAAAATCTGATTGCCCAACACAGTCTAAAACAACCAACTGCTCGGATTTTAATTGTTTTATTAAAACAGCAAAACTATGTTAAATTTTAAAGAAGATGGATTTAAAGTTTTTCTTCTACGCTGACACAACTGGTCACAGTGGAAATCATTTTTCTACAGATGGGGAATTTCTTTCCATGTGGAATGCCTAGAAACTATAAACCAGTTTAGCAATTATGTGTTTTTGCGGTGGAAAAAGCAAGGTAATTTCTTTTCACTTATACCTCATAGTCTATACAGTTTACAATAGTAGAATGTGTGATATATTTGTCCACAATGAACTTCAGAAATCTGAAGAGCATATGGCCATCTCTACAAACAAAGCTTTCTTTAAGCTAAACCACATCTGGATTGATTTGTCACTGACCCATCCTACCACTACAACATTTACTATAGCTAATCAAGGTAGGACTGCAAATTAAATGAGTATTCATCTTGAAAGGAGAAACAGAATGGCAGTTTGAAAAAGGATATTGGAACTATAAACTTGGTTTCATTTAGAATAATTGCAAACATGCCAGTCAGTCTTTGTCAGTAGTCATTATAGTATATATTTTGTGTGTGTGTGTGTGTGTGGGTCAGGGTAGCCGCAGGGTTTTAAAAGTATTGAATTTAATATTCTCCAAATAATGC
>JAODOY010029988.1:0-22507 GCA_025399855.1 Forbesichthys papilliferus | reverse complement strand
ATATATACACACACACACATATACACACACACATATATATATACACATATACATATACATATACACATATACATATATATATATATATATATATAAATGGTCTGATCACATAAAAAAACATTTTATATTTTAATAAAGAATACATTTATTAATTTAGGAATTCTAATTAGATGTACTGGTCTAAATATAAATACTTTTTAGAAATTCCCTGTTAGAAGATATGTGTTCACAGAGTAAAAGAGAAGAGCTTCGTGTTCTGTGTGAAGCAATGAATGTGTGTATGTGTGCCTGTTTGTACGCATGGTGTACTGGATGCGGTGCCAATAGTGTGTGCATGAGTCCAAGATCCCACCTCTAAGTGCATGGTATGGGACAACCTTATCTAATCTCTACCTAGCATCAACATATGAACCTGTGTGACCTGTGCTTTAACCGATCATCTAGATCAGGGTTGGAGAATACTGGTCCTGGGAGCCCACTAGGTACGCTGAGCATTTACGCGTTGGAAACGCTCCAATGTTAATCAATGAGTCTTTACACACTGCAAACAAGGCCCATGCTGCTCGCTGAACTATGAGTCTATTTTTTCCACCTTGCTTTGCGTTGCATTTTTCACAAGCGCGTTTCACATAGAATGCTATGGAAATATGTAATGGAAGCAGGTTAAACACACTATATAAATATATGAATATAAAAGAAAACAGGTTTCTTGTTCCTTAGCCCAACCTCCATGCCCTCCACAGTTGTTAAATGTCCTAAAAATATAACTTTGTTGCTCGCCTTGTTGTTGGTCATAATATATTTGTGATTATACATTTACTGAACTACAGCAAACATAATATCATGTTCATACTGCACGATCCATGCAGTGAAACAACGTTTGGACAGAGAGTGCTGGTGGGTGGGGGATAAAATTTGCCGGCTGTCCGCATCCGCGGGCAGTGTGCGTAGAATAGCACACGGAATAGCATAGCGGAGAAACTGAAAATGAAAATGTGTGCGCTTCAGCTCTGCTTGCAGTGTGCAACGGGCTTTATAATGCATCCAATGTACAGTGGCTGTGCAGAATGGTTACCGACATCACACAAAACGGAGGACGGGGCATGCGCATGAGAACACAACCAGGAAATGATCAGGTTTAACCGTTTACATGGTAGAATTCTTCTTTCAATCGGGTCATGGAACGGGTTATACTACCTCTCTGCTTCGGAAGGAAATTTCGATTGGGTTGGCCGTTTCTATTCCGATCGTGGTGTTTATATGGAGCATTTTCTTTTGGGTTGGGTTTTTAACCCGATTCCAATCGGAATAATAGGGTCCATGTAAACGCAGCTAATGTCCTGCATGTTGTGAGAAATCGCCAACACACCTGACTCTAATTAATGGCTTCTAACAATCCATTCATATGAATCAGGTGTGTTGGAGCAGGGAGACATCTACAACATGCAGGACAGTGGGTCCCCAGGACCAGGATTCCACTCCCCTGATCTAGCCCAACACTTCATGGGAGGTATATTCACCTGGAAGGCGAAACACAGGACCCAATCACATTATTTGATGCAGCAGACTTTTATGATTTGTATTTATCAAAAACAATGTACAATAAACAATGTACAAAATAAAACAATATAGAATTACATAAAATAAATAGTAAAATCTTAGAAACTGATGCAGTGGTGTTAATTTCTTCCAGAGATCTGTGTGTGTCTGTGTGTGTGTGTGTGTGTGTGTGTTAGCACTCAGCACTGACTTGTAGAGCGTGAGGTCTGTCTGCAGGTCTGTGGAGACTCTGGGGATGGGAGGCTCCGGGTGCCTTGTGTCCTGTGGGTGCCGTGTCTCGATGGCCTCCTGGGGGCTGACATGCAGGCTAACAGGAATGACAGGCAGGATGCTGATGTATCTAGACACAACAAGGCTCTGGTCATCAGTGGACGTCAGTACGGGCGGTTATACAGGGCGTTAAGCATCAATTAAATCAAATGTATTGACAGAGCCCATTTACAGTGAGTGTCAACCAAAATGTGGTACAATGAAACTTAAAAGATATCGCCTGTATGTAGAAACCACGTGCAAAACCTGAAATATGTCTCTGATATGTCTGTGAATAATAACTAACTTCTTTTATTCTAGCAAGAGAAATAAATATAGGGCAATAAACAGTGCCACTATACAAAACACCAGGCAGAGAAATCACCACCACTTCCCAATTTTGGCAAGGGAACTGGTGGCAATATCTCAAGTCTGGTCTACGAATACTGGCTGACTGGAGCCAACATAAGAAATGTTTTAGCCAGTATTAGTACGTCTTCTTTGGCCACTAGAAAACAGTGAATAGACAAATGTAAAATTCACTCTAATGAGGTTTTAAACACAACAATCTAACAAAATAAGTGTGATTGTTTGATTTCCTCCAGTAGCTGTGGCTAGAAACATGTCACGATCTCTGAATAGTTGAAGAACAAAGAGTTGTTAAGCTGAGATTCAGAACCATCCAGGTTGCAGTTATGTGCGTCCTTCACAGCCACCAACTACCTCTGCTGGAGGCGGTTGTCGGTATGGCAACCAACCAGAACACAGCCAGTGTGCAGCGGGGTTTCAGCAGATGGACCCACCTCTTGGCCAAGGTGATGTTGTAGTAGTTAAAGAGCGAGGGCCAGTGCCTGAACGACAGCCTTCTCCAGCCCTCCTCGTCTTCGGACCCCCAGGTGATCTGGGGCACGGCAGGCGAGGCCCTGGCCGAGTCGTCGTGGCCCTGCGATTGGTTCTCTGGCACGGGTGTGGGCTCGGGGGCGGGGAGGACACCCAGGGCGCTGGTGGGGTCTCCTCCGGGGAAGACCGGGGCAACGCCAAGGCCCCCGCCCCCGGGCTCTCCCAGGGGACTCTGCTCCTGGGACACCTGGGCGGCCAGGAAGGTGTGGAGGCCCGCTGGGTCGGTGTAGACCAGGATGCCGATCCAGATGACCGTGCCAGCCTGGGAACAGACACAGGAGGAGACACCGTGCTAGGAGCCAATGGATGCAGTGCTGTGGTTGTCATGGACACTAGAAGATGCCGAGGCAGCGGCCCGCACCATAATGACGCGCTGTGCCAGGCGCGTGCGGGCCAGGAAGTACACCACGCGCAGCCGCTTGGGCAGCCGCAGGTTCCTGAAGGCCGGGGTCTGCAGTGTGATGGTGTGGGGAGAGGGCCGCGGGGGAGGGGGCGCCTCGCGGGGCCTCAGGGGCCCTGGCTTGGGAGGGGGCAGGCCTGCCTCAGCTGGCAGGCGGCGGTTGAGGTCGGCAAGCTGAGGGGGGGGAGATGTATTAGTCAATGACCAATACAACATATGGACACTCTTGGTGTTTCACTGCTGCTTGCCTTCAATGCCAAGATGGCTTTGACTTCCACCAAGCTTGTACACAGCAGTTTGAGTCTAGGCGGATGCAGAGAGCAAAAATAAAACATTTAACCCTTGACCCTGGAGCTTCCTCACCTGAGGTCAGGTGTTGGACCAGCAACTCACAATTAAATTCATCCAACATTGCTTCATAAGTTACTTACAAATCACCTATGTTAGATGTTGAATTTATTTAGAAAATGTGTGTTTTATGTTTATTTTAATCCAGAAGATACAAATATCTTTAAAAACACCATAAAAGATAGAAAATTGATTTAAGCATGCTAGGCGAGCCATGTATCATGTTTGCTGAACGCCAGAGTTGATACTGGTAAGGAAGACAGAGAGTCACGGGCTGAGAAAACAACCCTGTTGCTTAAGGGCATTAAGCTGGGCTGCATCCCAATGTTAGATTTTCATGTTTTTCACAGCTACTAAGGATTGTGTGCAAAGGTAGGATGAGTTTCCACCCAGATTATGGAGATCATTGCCTGAGCTAAAGCCTGTATTGGTTTGTATTAATAGAAACACTGACCCTGTGCAGTGTGTGTGTGTGTGTGTGTGTGTGTGTGTGTGTAAACACCATCGCAGCAATGTATGACAGAAAATAAATAGTGTGTATGTGAGCAAGAGTGTGTTTTAACTTAGTCATTGGGTTAAGTGAGCCTGTGAGTATGTGCAAATATTAAAGTGTGTGCGTGTGTGTGTGCATGCAAGACTCACTTCCATGCGTCGGATGTCTATTGATAGTACCGTTGTGAAGAAAAACATCTGCAGGAAGAAGTCGGACACCAGGCCGACCACAGCAAACAAGCAGAACTCCTACAGAGTAACAGAGTGTGTGTGTGTGTGTTGAAAAAGAGCCTTATTCTTGTCTAGGGGTCAAAAGCTTCATTTATCTGCATCACACACTCAAGAACCTAGAGGAATGGCAGAGATAGGTAATGATTTCATTTCTGCTGCGGTTAATTGGCTACATCTCCATGCAGCCAGCCTACCAGCCTTCAAATAAAGCATCTGTTTATTGTCGTGGCACTTAACATTACGCCACCAGTAACCATTTCTTTAAATGAAAACAAACAAATATTTCTACACCCTGACTTGAGATCTACCTGGATAGCTGGCACCAATGTGAAGTATCCAATCAGGATGATGCAGAGCTCCGTGGCCATGTTCTTCATGATGGACCAGCTTTCATTACTGAGGCCTTTGGAGACACAGAGGGGTCAATTTAACTGACTGACTAGCTGCGTTACTCTTAATGAGTCTCCTGCAGATGGACGTACCTTGAGCGATGCGTAGTTTGACCTCCAGGTCAACAGGAGTGGACACTACAGACTTTGTGAGAACCAGGACATTTTCCAAGCCGATCACTACCACAAGGTAGGGGAAGATCTCGCTGAGAGAAAGAGAGAGAGAGAGAGAGTTTGGATGTATACACACCCACTGTGGCTGTTTTTGGCCATACACTTGGTGTAATAATGTATGCTAGTTTAGTAGGGTTGGGTTTAGGCAGTAGTTGTCATTTTGCTATAAGAGTTTTCTATACAGATCACTAGCGCATCAAATTCTTTAATTTGTGCTTTAAATTTGTATGGAAACACCTTAGACAAATGCTCTATGTGCACACGCACAGCCTGGCTATGTAAACTGATCTAGAAATCCATATATTACATGTAGTAACTGAAAAATAGATTATTTTTTCTGCTGTGTGTATATTGTTAATCACAAATGACCTCATTCACACACACAGACACACACAATATCTACATCCCTATCTGTACTGCCCTTATCTGTGGAGCAACACAAACCCAGCCCCTAGTGGAGCTGTGCAAATCACAGCCAGTAGCCTATGGCTGTGTCATCACACCACGCCACCCACTTCCTCAGACATCTTCTGTGATTGGCCAGCTTCTTAACATCAATATCTCCATATATATCCACCCCATTGGAAAGAACCTCCCTCTACCAATGTTTTTTGACAGTGCAACTCAAGGCATATTTTCTTTCTGTAGAAAACATTAACATCTGCCAACAACACATCAATGCGGAGAATTTGAAAGTCAATATTTGTGATGAACATGCCTTCTGTAAATGTGTGTGAGAGAGAGCCTACCCTCCATTGAGCGTGGGGGTCAGTCCAAACAGTGTACACAGGCCTACTGACATGAGTAGGGAGCTGAGGACTGTTACAACAGCAGCCAGGGCCAGGCCCCACTTGGATTTCACCATGTCAATCTTACCTGAAGACAGACAGACAGACAGACAGACAGACAGACAGACATGAGGTGTTGGCAGCAGGCAGGGAGGAACCCTAGTTACGTTGACAGAAGGTTCTGTCAGACCAAACAGTTGAGAACAACACCCCTTCAATGTCTTTGGGTGTCTCTTTGCATTCGCACCAGCAGTAGGAACGCTGAAGTGCCCTAAGCCGGCCATCAGTTGGTATCTGGTGGACAACTTGATGAAGGACCAAGATTCTAGAGGCGAAAACTATTTAGGCTATTTTTTTGTATAACTGGTATGCATTATAAAATGCAGATTCTTAATTCATATTGTTCGACTAACACACGTACTAGTACACTCAACTCATGGTTCCTATTGAGCTGGGAGAGTCTCTACCATGAAGTAGGAGCTAAAAATGTCCCTCAAAACAGCATTTTAAGAACATTCCCAGCTCCTGCAGTGCAGACACAACAAAGGGCGACACTTCCTCCAACAGTTCTAAGAACTACAAACATTTTCTCGGCCCACTACAGTTAGGAAAAGAGCAGTGAGCGAGGAATGTATCTTAACAGCTGGCTCGCATGTTTCATCTACTGTAGACCCACATTGCGACATATAGTACAAGACTACTTTGACTTCAACATCAAACGTAGTATGATTTACATGTACCAAATGCACATACCAAAACATTCTCCCCGTTTACATAAACCCTGTTAAAAGTAAATAGCTTGCATTATTGTACACACATTCCTAAGCTTATCTACATTAGGCATTATCTAGTAGTAGTAACAGTAGCAGAGAAAAACGTACTACACACACACACACACACACGTGGGTATAGGCATGCACGCACACACACACACAGTGCTAGAGCGAGCGCGCAAGAGAGAAAGAAAGAGCTGTTTTTTTTTTTTAATAAATACTAACATTTGCATAAAGCTGCCATATCTTGTTATAAAAATAACACTTATTTGAATAAAACATTTAGGTAACATTTTTAATCGGTAAAAATATGCAATATGTTAACCGCAAATAATTATGAAAAATGTGCAATTAATCGCGATTACATTGTTCTGTCACCTGACGGCCCTAAAATAAAATAAACTATGAAATGACAGAACGAAGAGAGAAGAGGAAGGCAGAAAAGACTATGGATGGGCCGACTGGTAAGGATTGCTGAGGAACAAGGAAAGAAGGTCTACGGTGTGTGGGACTGACGCGTCGAGAAGTAGATGTAGGCGAACAGGATGATGTATGTGGTGACCAGGGGGACCAGCTCCGCCACGCCTATCTCCTCCTTGAAGTGCACGTGCACCATGTGGTCCTCACGCAGGGTGCAGTTGGCACATGGGTGGAGCTGTTTCAGACGTGCACGCAGGCCGCCCAGGAATCTGAACACACACACACACACACACACACACACAATGTAATACCAGCCACTAGTAACAAAGTTACTGTGGTTTCTCAAGCTTTATTATGAAGATAGGCTAACCTTTGTTAGCTAGCTGCGGCTTAATGGTGAAATTAGACAAATGGAGAGGGAGAGAGAGAGGGAGAGAGGGAGACCTTCACCTTGGCTGGCACTAAACAACACTACAGCATACTGTAACAGATTAGCATCTCCAACAGGCTAAACAAAAGATGCTCACAGCATTCATTGAGTATATGCATTAGCATGTGTAGCTCACCTTGCGTCGTAGCTGGCTAGCACTATGGTGATGGTGTAAGTCACCACCCTCTTCCCGTTGTAGTGACTGACCCCAGTGTGCTTCCCGGGAACGCCAAACAGCAGATCTGAAACACACATGCATAGAACAGGCAAGCCACAGCTGTCAGCACACACAATTTTTTTCCTTTCTTGTCTTCTTGTATATAGCCAAAGGCATGCGTTTGTTTTGAAAAGTGATAGGGACGGGTTCAGATTGCAGCGGGCCATATCTGCCGACAGGCCCGTCGTCATGGGAGGGAATCTGTAAATTATCCCCGGGCACAGGGTCAAGGAATAGTTTGTCAAAAATAAAGATTTGTCAAAATTTATGTAGTATTTGAGAGTCACAAAAAAGCTTGTTATTTTTATATTTCTCCCTTTATTTTACTCGAAAACTACAGGGGAGATACTATTTTATTACTTTATTAGTGAATATAATTCAGCAAAGCTGTAAAAACATTGTATTAATTTCCTCATTAGCAACTAGGGCTGCACGATTATGGCCAAAATGCTAATCACGATTACTTTTATCAATATTGAGATCACGATTATTAATTATTCATTTAATTAATCATTGATTTTATGAACAATGTATTTTTATTGCACTCACATTATAAACAGACCACGGAAATCATTCCATATTGTGCTACATTCCTGCTAATGTGCAAATATTAGCTTCAAAATGACTGGTCCTTAAAGTGTATCAGTGAAGCAAAATAATAAAAATTGTACATAAAATATAGGCCAACTGAAAATAAATATGCCATCAAAGAAGACGATTACAGTAGTACAAACATTAAACACGATCATGAGACAAATATTAATGACAACATGAACGTGACGTTTGTGGTGTTTCGAACAGGCATCGACACAGTCAGCTACATGATCATTATGGGCCATAGATGTCACATGCCACGCCTACGCCGCATCTGGAAATGTCACCACTTAAACCGTAACAGCGGCGCAGACACAATTCAAAAGCACTGTTTGCATATGACTTGCCCTTGCTTAACATTACTTGCCCTAAATCTAAAATACTTCCAAACAAAAGACGATGATCCCTTTCGAGGGAAGGTTTTGTACATCCACATGCTGTTGTTGGAGGGTGCGCGCGCAGCCAAATCGGCTGCTGTTGGCGGGTGACTAGGAAGCGCTTGATTTGATACATAGCAGAGTTTTCTATGAACAGAGCCCGTATTTTAAACATCGATATCGATCATGTTCATTCAATTGTTGAAGCCAAAATCGTAATCGAGATCGATATTCCATTAATTGTGCAGCCCTATTAACAACCAATAAAAGCAACCAATAAGCCATGCAGAGAAGGTACCAACAAGATAAACAGCCTGTACAGCTTCCAGGCTCACTGAATTCATTAGTTGATGTGGTGGTCAGCACATAGGGGAGCCAGAATGGAACTATTTACCCAGCAAGCTCAATACAGCACCTATCATCACTTTCTAGCCTATTACTCTACTATTAGAATGGTTGGTGTTGGCACATGAACCCATAGCTAATTCTACATCTAGGCTTGGCGCCCTGATATTCAACACTAACTGAGATGGAGACTTGCTAGCTGAGCTGAGTTTAATCTGCCACTGCAGGACAGCAGCCAGGGACACTGGGTCCATGCCACTCTGGAAGGGTTTGGACTCCAACATGCACTCAGGGAATTAAAACACGTTCTCTCTTGATACCAAAGCTTCTTAGCTTTCTTTACCCACAACCCCTTGCTTTCTCCCCATGCCCCCCCCCCCCTCTGTTCAACACCATGGTTAACCTTGAGCGTGTGTAAATTATTTGGAGCATTAGATTAGTCCGTTAAGATATTGAGTTTATTTATCCAATAACAGGTGCGTTTTCCAAATAGAGCGCCTTAAAACGTGCAGGCTCTGCTGATATGTTTTGTGTTTTAGAAGATACCACACATTTATTCTCTGCATCTCAGCTGCGTCTCTGCATCTCTGTGGGGAAGCGGAGGGTGTCACGACTGACCCCTGACCTCCACTGCTCCCCTGCCCGCCCTGATTTTCTCCCTCCCTACCTCGAAGTGTGACCGAGGTGTGCAGGCCTTTGGGCTCGTGCTTCTGGACGGTCCTGAGGAGGTCTGGGTCTGAGTCGAACAGCTCCCGCTGGTTCTGCCAATAGTTGCCGGGGGAAACCAGTAGACAGCCGTGCTCGGGCAGGAGCGACTGCATGCGCCGTAGTCCAGGCAACAGGTCTGTGACCTGCAGACACAGTGTCTCCAGACTTCTCATGCCAGAGCTGAGGAGGAGAGTTCATTTGGCTTTGGTCAGATGGCAGAGCACCGTTATTACACAGCCAAAGAACAGCCACACATTTGCATGAGGATAAACGGTCTGGTGCTAAACCTGGAGGACAATCCCTGCAGCATTTAGTGGTGTCAAAGTGCAGGCCTTCATTTGAATAGAAGTGGAAGGACCTGAAGTGGGAGTCCATGCTTGAAAACGCTCACACACTGAGTTAAAGCACTTCTAGAAAGAGCATAAGGCCTGAAATATTCCTAGCCATGGTGCAAGGCTGACCAACAAAACTGTTGCGGTCAAGGGAGTTGCACCATTTACTGATAGCACATGTTTACATACTCTACAAACATTTTAATGTTGGATTTCTGAAAGAAAGAAAAAAACACAATAAAGAAACAATTTGCAAATACAGTATGAACTAATATTTCAAGTTTGAGGTCAAAATTATGGAGAAAATCACAAAATTATATAAAATGATCACATTTCTGTAAACCGAAAATAATATTCATGTTAGGCAAGGGAGACAATACTTACTCAGCAGACCTAAAGATAACTCCTATCAGTCCCTAGCTGTATAATTATTAGACTCTTTAGAGAACAGAATTACCGACATCGGCTTGACAACAACATCACACAGGATCATTTATTAACCATCTAAACCATCTAACAATCAAAATAGCAAGTCATCAGATCTGCTAATATATTTCTTAGCTCAATGTCATGGCTTCATTTGATGTCAGCCTCTTATCTTGCAAAGGCGTAATTGGTGGATGTACTACTGGAATCATAAACAAGCCGAAAAGCAAAACTGACATGCAGTGCCAACCAACTAGGGATGTCACTATACCAGACATTAAGTAGCCGATACCAAAACCAGTGACATTCCATGGTTCTTCATACTCATTTTGATATACCACGGGGCGAAAAAAAACGTATATATTTAACGTATGTATGTACCGTTATGGCACCGACTTGGTACCGAAGTATCGGTTCTTGTGACATCCCTAGTACCAACCCTGTCGTCCTACATATGGAATCGGCCAATGTCTAGCGGCAGTGTGTGTTCTGCTGACCACAACCAAGCACAGCTAAACACTGACTTGACGGACCAGTTTGATAACCTATTCATCAAATGTTCACATCCAAAAACAAGCACAGTTGCAGAATGTGCATGTACTGCCAATACAATAGCTCTATCCCACGGCTATAATATAGTCAAATTCATGTAGGCGTCCAAAAGAGAGGCCAAGGGCAATGCTCAAACATGCTGCTGATGCAGACAGATCGGAGACCACCCAGGTGAATGAGCCCTCCCACGCATGTGTTCACCTGTCGGAGTGCATGTGGTTCCTGATCTGGTCCAGCAGGCTGAAGACGCGGCCCAGTGGCGAGCGGAACACATCCACATGCACCAGGCTGCTGTCCCATGGAGACACGGCTGCCTTCACCAACACCTGCTGGATGTAGGCCACCGGAGGGCCCCGATACTGACACACACACACAAAAGACAACACAACACACATTTGAATGATTCCACGGGGCAATGCGGTGACCCTTCTTTTTGAATGAGAGCTGGCGATTCATAGTGACGACACACAGGTGGCTGCTGCAAGCCAACTAGGTGGGGAGTAAAATAGGCTATGGGTCTATATTATGCAAATAATGAGCGATGAGACATGGTGATGACCAATGGGAGCGAAGGAAGAATAACACGCATAATATTTTGACGTGCCAACGCATCTTAAAACAAGGCTTGCTGCATATAGCAGTGTAAAGGCAATAATTATATGTACACAAAAAGGTAAATAGGCATTTATTGCAAACACATGCTGGACAAATTTAAATATTACTTATATTACTATTATATTAAGTTAATTCCGCTAGACTGTCACCCTGTTGTATAGTAGTTAAATAAGATTAAAGAGGAATTCTGGGATATTTTGACCAGGAAGAAAATGATCTCTCCCCTAGGAGTGGCGACCGTAATCTAATCTAATTGGCCAGAATTCCCCTGTAGCGTACTTGGCCATTTGCCAAGCTTGACTAGCTCCAGCCCTCTGCGCTCATTATTTATGATGAGCCTATATCTTTGTTGAGGTAGGTGTGTGTGTGTGTGTTGGTCTTACCCAGTCTGGCCGCTCTCCGAGGTCTCCCTGAGGCTCATGGGAAGGGACGGTGTAGTCTCGCACCCCTGTGGTGAATTCCACAGGACCCGTCCCGGGCAAGGGGAGCCTCAACAAGGGATAACTGTGGATAAATGTAATTACAAGTTGGAATGTATGTCGATTTATATTTCTGTAACTTGATTCATTTGGCATTCTAAATCATTTTTGGACAGAACATTTTTAGGAAAGGCAGAATATTGTCACACCCAACATGTTCACAGGGCTGTTTGGTACACGTACAGTAGTTACATGCTTTGGCCGCTGTGTATTTGTAGTTCTCTGAGGTACATGACACCACAAGCCTGTGGGGAACTCTTTTGTTGCCAGATTAAGTATCAACCAGAGACCGGTCCAACCCCTCCGTCCCTAGTGAATGGGCAGAGCTCTTATGAAACTAGCTCCATCTAACGCCACTACCATTCACCCAGTGTGGTGAACAACTCCTTATGACCAGAAATACCACATTTTTCTGTGTAGAAAGGGCTTCAGAGATGGATGGGTTTGTCACAAGATATAGCTTAGCCAGATTTACAACCGGTCTGACCTAACAGTGTGTAAAGAGAGAGTGCAAGTGTTTCTGCTAATTGCCAACCAACAGGGCAGATTTAACTAAACAAAAATGCAGGATTAAAAACTCACCTACGCAGGAATGTGTGTGGGTGGGTTTGGGATCTATCTTATTTGTCTGACTATCTTTGTGCAAGGTGATGTCAAATCAGGTTTTATTCAAAAGGCAGCAACCTAGTTGGCAGGAGATTGCTGATTTAAAGATATGTGCTTATTTCCTTCCCATAAGCATTGGTCATCCAGAAGAAACACTAAACTGGCTGCTAATATGCTAAAGTAAACTTACAATTCCCTTGTCCATTAAATTAGACTTAAAAATGTCCATTCAAGACAATTATGGCTGTAAAATGGCATATACCCCCCAGATAATTTACCCCCAGTGTACAAGACTGAACAACATTGACATTCAAGATCAGAACTCCAATGTATTTAATCACCAAGTCCGTGTCCCCTTGACATTGTCACCGAGGCATGCTGATGATTTACTCCGTAATCTAATGTTGAAACATAGTTAACATTTTTGCTTTTTTGATTTGAGAGACTGGTCCCTTTTTACAGATCATGTTTTTATTTTTTTGTGTGCATCATGAATCGTGTGGTCATACACTACTATAGTATTAGTGTATGACTACTACTAGAAAAGCGCTTGCTAAATTCAAGCTCAAATCAAAATTCCCTGCGGCGCCGCCTCGAAAAGCATTGGGAAGCAAAGCGTAGTGCTACGGCTTTGTTGAGTGAGTGCCGATCCCCACTTTGTTTATGTTTACGGAACTAGGGCTGTGTAGAAGTATGTATCAGATTCTTTTTTCAACACGCACAGAATAAGCTAGCTAAATGCGAGGACATATATTTATATTAGCTTGCAATAGCTGACTTTACCTTTAAGATGATGTGTCCTTTTAGGTGGAGAAAGGCATTCTGGAGAAATGTTATTTATATTTTACTAGAGCAAAATTTAAACACTACTTCTCATCAATGCAACAAGGTGCTCTCGCAATAGCTCACCCCCCCACATTGAACATGTATTGCCAAAGCAGGGTCCCAGCTCTCAACAAAACTCTGGCAGGTGTTTCCATGTAAAACACTAGACAGTTCAGTTTCATGCAAAACACTAAGAAGTTCAGTTTCATGTAAAACACTAGACAAGTAGGCAGTCTACCTTATTTAAATAAATCATTTTAGGTTACTGAAACTGTGGACCTGTACAGCAGAACAATACAAACTGGATTGTGGATATATTATCCCCTATGACGATGTGACTTTAAAGGTATAGTCAGCCGTTGCAAGCTAAATGTAAGCTAATACACTTTTTGTTTTCAAATGAATTAATACATTTTATAAATGTACATAAATAAGAAACATAAATTATTTTAGAGAGCTGACATCTTTCAAGACGTAGCTTTTTTTAGGTGACCTTAATGGTACAGAGCTACAAAAATCATGCTAACTAGAGCAAACACAGTTTAACTTCTTTGAATTACTTAATATTCATGTATGTGGGCAAAATACTGATGCTTAGTCTACATTATATTCTTACTCCATTCTTAACACCCCCCCCCCCCTTCCTTCTCAATTCCCTGTGGCCTGGTCTACTTCTCTCCATCCATGTCTTTGTCTCTCCCTACACCCCCCTTCGCGATCACTGTACGTAACAAAGGGCTCTGTTGTGCAAGGCCAGGCCCCCTCCTGTCAGGCAGATGGAGGGACAGGACGTTCTCACAAGACCTCTGCCTTTATCCTTCAGCTACCCCTCCCCCTCCCCCCCCCCCACCACCTCACAGTCCATCTCTGCTTTCACTTTGTCCCAGCAAGATACTGCGGCTACAGCACTCCTACTATTAAGGTGCTGTGAGTGTGAGTGTGTGTGTGTATAAAATGGTTTCACAATGGCTTTGCAGCTTATGGCTAGCCAAGGGTGCAGGAAAACTCATTGACCTCTTTCATTAACTGAAATACAGTACAGCTACGTGGGTGGATGAGTGTGTGGCACATTGTTCCTCATAGACAAGACAGAGCATTAAAACCGTACACCGTGCATATTTCTTCTTATTTTGCTCTGTGAAATAACCGGTTTAGAAAGAGCAGGCAATTTTAACTATACAGTATCCCTGCAGGCACAAACCTGCTGCTCTAGCCTAAAATTTCATGTCAACAATTCCTGCAATTCATACAAGATGAAAAACATCGTTTTTTGCGGAAGTCAATGAAAAGGTCACGGAAAACTGCTGGGAAAACTATTTTTCTAGCAATTATCTAATGGCAAGTTTCTCATTAAGTCAATGGTTGTAATATAAAATGCTTATAAATAAATTCTAAAAATAATATTTTGCCTTTACTTAACAGAGAAACGCCTCAATAGCTTTTTCTGCTCCTTATTCTAAGTAGTAGCCTATGTACTGCACGATTATTGTTTTTTTAAGAATTTACATGCTCTCTGCAGAAATGTACCTGCAGAAAATACCCCTCCACACAAACACACACACACACACATACACACACACACACATACACCTTCATATGCAAGCTAAGACTGAGTGACACTGGGACAAAATTAAGGGTTTAACGACTCTCCAAAAACCCTTTTGCAGTTTTCGCAGACAGCAGGCCCGACACAGCAAAAGCAAACCAGCCGTTTGTACAGTTTTAATTCCTTGGCGGACTGTTTTTTGACACACCTCAGACACTATACTGTACGTGAGAACTACTTAGCTAAGATAACTGCTGTGACATGCAAACCCAGACAGTGGAGTGCATCGCAGCCTTCCATGTACTGTATGTGGACGTGTGTGTTCTCAACAGCATTGTTGAGAACAAAGGAGGTATGCCGCTTGGTGTTTTGTACTCTATAGAAAGGCTTTGTGGTCATAACGTTAATTGCGAAGCGAATATTTGCTTTTTTTAGCAACAGAATCCGAGCTCAACAAACCGGCAGTGGGTTGGGGGTCAAGCATATTTCCTCTCTTTTGAGATTAATGTATTTAGTACATGGTCACTTTTACAAATAATTGGAGTAAAAACTACTAAACTAAAAGCAAGCAAGCGACATTTATTTAAATAGCACTTTAAAAATACAAAAATAGTCACAAAGTGCTGTACAGGAAAATAAATATAATGCATGAAATGTACAGCACAGACACAAAATTAAAAAATAAAATCAACATAAAATACAAATAAAACCAATTACAAATGAAATCAATGTCAGTTTCCAAACAGGTAGGTTTTCAGGAGAGATTTAAAAACAGTGAAGAAGCCTGTCTGATGGGCAGAGGTAAAGCATTCCACAGGTTCAGAGCTGTCACAGCAAAGGACCCATCGTTTCGTTCGACCCAGCTGGTCAGCTGACCTGAGTGAATGGGTGGGTGAATGAAAGTGTAGCTTCTAAGATATGTATGGCCCTTAAAAATCAACAAATGATTTTAAAATGGATTCTATAATGTATGGGCAGCCAGTGTGGTGTGGCCAAGATGGGGGAAATGTGCTTGTATTTGTGTGTTCCAGTTAAAAGACGGGTGGCTGCGTTTTGAACCATCTGGAGAATGGCAACAAGTGACCAATTGACCCCCACATACAGTGCATTACAGTATTCCAACCGAGTGGTTACAAAGGCGTGGATTACAGTTTCAAAGTGCTTTCTAGGAATAGCTGACCAAGGAACAATCAACAACGGGTTTGCCACCAAAAACCATTACTTCAGTTTTACTTGCATTAAAACATTAAAAAGCATTACTCGAGTAATGGCCAGACAGTGTCATTCTTTTTTAGGGGCACATAAATCTGGATATCATCCGCATAACAGTGAAATAACATACCATGCCATAAAAGGTAGTCTTTTAGAGAATCAATAAAGTATCGCGCAACAATATACCGCAATACTCAAGTGTATCGAAATTGTCTTACTCCCCTAGACACAGTGTCGTTTGTATTGTGGTTTCTGTCTTGCTTTCAGGACCGTTACACACCCCTAGTTAAATATTTAGAAGCATCACTTGAGCTTACCGACTATTTAAGTACACACACACACACACACACACACACACCCACACACACACACACACGCACACACACACGCACACACACAGTTTGCCTACCAGCAGGTGAGGATGCTGGCAGAGGTGAAGAGGATTATGGGTACTGGGTAGGAGGCACACAGCAGCCCGTGGCGGTAGAAGGTGGCCGAGATCTTCTCTCTGAGCCGCTCACGCAGCGTCATTCTGGGGGGCGGGGTCAGCTGCCGGCCATTAGGGGGCGCTGGGTGGCCGAGGAGGGGTCGCCGCGGGGCATCCACGGACCTATAGGAGAGATTCACGTGTCAGCGACCAACCAGAGACCAGGTCCAATCAAGACCCTGCGTTTTACCACTAGATTAGTCACAGTGGGGTCAGCGGGTTCTTTCAGAGGCTGCAAATAGAACACATTAAGGAGCAGCATATACAGTGTTTCCATGTACTTCGAGGGGAAGGGCTCAAAGCTGACGGGATCCCACCAGTAAGGAAGACGCATACTCTCTAACTTGCAGTATACACACGCTCCACTAAGGCTGGGATGCATGATGCTGATTCCCTAGCGACCAACTCAGACTGTATGCTAGTCAGTAGTGAGACACAGTGCTCATTCACCACCTATGAAGGTGGATGTATGCGGCCCTGGATGAGTGACTGGACAGAAGTAAACACCTGGCACACAGATCACACCCAGGAAAAATCTCACAACACACACACACACACACACACACACACACACAGTGACTTCAGCAATGTTCAAGAACATTGAGCAATTTCCGATTGCTTTAGTAAACAGAAGGGCGCAGAGCAGGAGAGAGGAGTATTTTCTCAAACTGACGCCGTAAATTGCTCATGCCCATATTTATGGACAGCCTTAATAACTAACTTAGGTTTTGAGGATAATGTGAACATTCAGATAGTGGTTAGCTACAGGAAAGGGAACTTCAAACCAAAATTGCCTCAAATTCCTTGCTGCTTAGTGTGGTAACTAATCTAGATTTAATTAATTATTAAATGAATGGAATGAATGGCTCTAAGTACAGCCATTAATAAAATACTTCTGTGTGGATGTCTTCCAGACAGCATAACTTTATTTGTACTATAAAAACAGCAAAGACAACTTCCCCTAACATAAAAACTGTGATTTGTCTAATTACGTGCCTTAAATTCACAAAAAGCAAGAATACCAAAAGGTCCTTCATTGAATCCTCTCAACCACAGAATTCCATCAAAAACAACATGTTTAAAAATGTACACCCTAAAAATCAATAACTGAAGGATTACTTAGTTTCATCCAGTATGATAACATAATAGATAGACTGACACAGTGGGCTAACCCGCAAGATGATGTATACAGTAAAGTGTACTGAGAACACCACTGACAAGTGACACAGGAATCATAAAGTAGCACTAACCATATCGTTCTGCGATTATTGCAAAGCATGTCACTACTAGACTGACAACACAAAATGGTCTTACATTTCCAATAGTAACATGCTCAGCCGGTGTGTTTGATGGCAAGTCAAACACAAGATATTCTTTAAAATGGTATAGTTAAGTAATTATCGAGAACGCTTTCCAAATTAAACTCAAATTCAAAAACATCTCGCCCTTCATTGCCATAGGGTGCTTCCTCAGAAGCTCCACCCCGCACATTGTAAACACATTGCAAAGGCTAGGTTGTTGTTGTGTGTAGACCGCATTGTGCTGTGTACCAGTAAGTAGTATCAGATTATTTTTTCAACACACACAATGGTAAAATAGCTAACTGCGAGGAGATATTGGTGAATTTCATACAATTACAATCATTGATGCCTTTAAAGCATTATGCAGAAAATGTTAGATTGTAGCTTTACTACTGTAAAATGATTGAAGGTTTTATGTATTCAAATTTAGTCATGGAAGAGTTCCAATTATATTGGACCAAGACACATAAACATAATAAGCATTTTGTGAAAATGCCACTGTAGACATACTGCCCAAGATCAGGATAACAGGATATACAATGTATTATGATGGCATTGTACATTATTTATTTATTGAATAAATAAAGACCAGAGCAGAGAAGCCTGTACCAGGCAGGCGATGAGTACTCAACACCGTCCTATAGGTTTATCACATCATACAAACCCTGACCAGGTTCCTTGTTCAAACACATTAGTTAAAATCCAAGGACATATCAATGCAGAGCAGACCTGGACCATTTTCTTTCTACATCAGAAGTGTACAAAACAGCCTAAGAGTAGAAAGCCAAGCCAAGCCATCGATAGAGTATACGCATGCATGTATAAAGCAGAACATACTTTTCCTGCTGTTTGCAACTGAGAAAACAAGGCTAGTAATGCATGAGAAAAATGCAAGACGCCACAAAGATCAGATGTATTGTAAAAAGACAACAAATCCATGGTAATACTTGTCCAACTGAATGCCTTGACACTGTTCATTAAGCACATTTACTAATACGGCACAAGCCGTGGTAAAGTGGACGTGGTTATTCCCACAGTCTGCACAGCTACTGTGGGGAAAATAATGACTGCATTATTTGATTTGGCATAGCTGTGTCATGTCAACCAATGCTACACTCCGCTGTGTTCCCCCCCCATACCTGCATAGCCAAGGCCAGGCCCGGCCAGGCCACCTCTCCCGCCCCCCCCCCCCCCCCCGATTCGCGAGCTTAACAAATGTTTCTCGCTCCGCATAGATCTCCTCGTTCCCCTCGGAGGCAGGCGGCGCGCGTGACTGCTCTGCTCTGCCCCCCCGGGAGCGGTGGAAACATTCCCTGGGTTGAACGCACCTCTGGAGACTCTTGATCTGCCACTATAAATACTCTATACGGTAAACACAGCAACATCCCAGTGAGGCAGCACAATGGCTGTTGCAAAGGTTAAAAAGAGCCTTTGAAGTGAAGCCGGTGGGAAACAAGTTCCCTCTGTGTGGGAACCATATAGCTCGCTCTCCAGGCCTCTCTAACCCATCTAGCAGAAACACGGTGTGTGCAGCATGGATAACTATAGTGCTGCTACGTAGGCATGGCCCCTGGGCCAGATTGGGCAGGTGCTCAGCAGTACCTCCGCCAGTGAGCTAATCCGGGATCGATCTGATTGGAAAATAATGAAAAGGCTCAGGCCATGGAGCCACCAAGCTCTGCTGCCACAGCCCTGCATTCTGTCCTGTGGTGTTCTAGAAACTACCAAAGTGCCACAGCCAGGTCAAATGAACCACGGCCAGGCTACAACAAAACCCAAAGCAGGCCATTTCTCGGGACTTTGTGACTCTGCTGGCAATAGCCAGGAAATTCCACAGCTCAGTGTTGCACGTTTGTGCCTACATGCAAAGTAAATACAAAACTGTACAAAAAAAGAGAAGTGGTATGTTTATCACGTGAATTTGGCAGCTTACTTGATAAAACAGTGTCATTTATTCTTAGGAACATAATGTCTTGCAACACAGGCTATGCATCTTAATTTAGGAGTCTACAAATTAAGGTCTGCAACCTTACTGTTTTTAAAAGGTTTGTTTTGAGCTGAAAGAATGATCATTTCACAGTCCTACAATACCAAGATGGGGTATTAGCAACACAATACTCTGGCTTACCTCTTCTCAATGCTTCCTAAAATGCCCAATTTGAAGGCATCTCCGGCACCTATAGTTTCCATGTTTGGACTCTAGAACTCTGCGTAGCATAGTGCATTTACAATCCTGTATTCATTGCAACAAATATTTATCGGCAAACGACTTGTCCAAGAACACAGAACAGTGCAGATTTAAGGTAGCATAACCACCTCAACATTGACTTCCATGTGTCCATAATCTGGACTCCTGCTTGTCTGATGTGTGTAGCACAAACTCTCCATCCTGACTGCAGATATGAACTCGGTGTAGAGGAACAGGCAGTGGAGGTATTGCAACATATTTACAACTGCAGTTGATGACACAGAGTTAAAAAAAAAAACTGTCAATCAGTAACTATTATCTAATAAATCATATTAAAAATACATTAGGCCTACCTCTCCTCAGGAATTATTATAGAAAAACTATAATACGGTTAGGTTGTTAAAAAAAACTAAAAGGAAAGTCATAAGGAATAGAAATTACAAATCATTTGTCAGTTTCATTACATTATAATTTATTGAATGTTCCAACACATATCCAAGTACGTACCTTTTGGTGTGACACGCTCAGAATAAATCTTATATGTTTGTTAAAGAATACGCTACCAATTGCCAACATCCCTGCGCTCAACAGTCATCTCAAGGGTCTTGAGTACAGACAGTAATAGGAACACATGCAAAGATGATTAGGTGATGCAACTCTGTCGCAACATTAGACTACACTACGGTACCTGCCAGCAAGGACTAAAACAAAACACGGAAACTGTAATCAAATATTCTTCATTGTGCTCTTCAAGAAACGTTGGAAAGAGACTAAGGCCCGAGCGATACAAATTCTTGTATAACCGATACCTTTACCTAGAAACGTGGTCGTTGCTATCAAGCTAGCTAAAGTAGCTAGCAACCTGTAAAATGTATACAATCAAGCTAACTTTAGCTAGCAGCACCTACAGCCACTGTGGGGCTGAGATTGCACACCCATATCCGAAATAGCTAATTCAGACACAATTTCAACTAAAATAGCATTTGCTTCTTGTTAGCATCCACTAGCGTGGCAATTAGGTTTAAATGCCATATGTCCATATCTGCCCAGTGCCCTATTCAGACTGAATTCATACAATAATTTGATCCCCTTGGCCAACAATTATTTCACAGACAGTGATTTGCTTTTGTAAACAATAAGCAACACGTAATTTTATTAAACTACTTAATAAAACTCCTTCCTGTCATTTACTGTCATTGACAAACAGTATCACAACATGGGTTACACAGACAGCAATGACCCCCGTTCCAAACAATGTTCAACAATATAGTGCCTTGTGTGTAATGTGCATCTGTAGTATGTCCAAGAGTCTAGTTTTCTCCAACCAATATACGGTAAGAATGCTAATGATAGCGCCTGCCCACGAATTAGCACGCTGCTAACACAAGACAGAAAATATGTGGCACAATGTGCTCCTTCAAGTCTGTCAGAGACAGCTTAAGGTAACAAGATGTAAGAGGACAAGGCCCCTTTGCAGTTGTGTTGAATAAATAGATTAATTTCCACGGAAATTGAGCAAAATACATGTCAATAGCTACAAAAAAAGAAGTGCACAAACACACTTGCCTGGGCAAAGCTCACTTGGTTCATACGGATAATCCAATTTCTACTCGCCGTCCTTTGTAGTACTCCTATAAGTAAACTATTAGCAAATATACTTGTATTTGTTTTATTTTTCTATGGCTCATGTTCATGTATCGCCCTACTGCAGCTGCCTGCTGGCTAGAAAATAACTGGTTTGTAAAACATCGAGACCTCTACACTTCGACCTCTCAACCTTGCTTGTAAAGAAAAGTGATATGGCGACATCTAGCGTGCAAACAGACACAAGACAACAACAGAAATATACGGAATATTGTCTTGTCTGATTCTGATCCAGATTATTTTTCAAGCATAGGTTGTTATATGACCTGATGTTTGTCTTTTAAAGTACACATTCACCTGAAAACTATTATACCACTAGTGTATTGTGTATTGTTTTAGTTTCTGTTGTTTTGTATCCTAATATCTTTGTTCTCTGAGAGCTCCTGCTGTATTTGTGCAGTAGGCCTGTTACTATGTCTATGAGCTGTTGCAAAGTATTTCATTTCTAAATCAAATGGCTCATTCTATTTAATAATCGAATGGGCGTGTCATATTGTATTATACACAATTTATTATATTGATTAAATTCTACATTCATTTTTGGGCAACAACCCTGAAATCATTATTATACTGTATATTTGAATAGTTTAAGAGTTTAAAGAAAATAAGTATTTTACATATACAATACATATATACATACATAAGAGAATGTGATACAGGTGTATCACATTCTCTTATATATAATGGATAGCAACAGATTCAGGATCATAATCTGGGAACATTAATATGAGATGACTCATAAAGACTTGATGAATTTGAAGGTGTGTAGTATAAACTAGTGGCGCTTCAAACAGTTTGTCTTAGCTGACTGCAGTAATGGATACAATCCAATCCAATCCATTTTATTTATAGAGCACATTTTAAAACAACTAGGTTGACCAAAGTGCTAACATCACAAT
>JAODOY010029967.1:10604-22511 GCA_025399855.1 Forbesichthys papilliferus | reverse complement strand
TAAGACGTAGCATCTTTTGCTGACTTTTACTGAGATGAACAATGTTATAATAAATGCCAAGTGCGAACGGTGAATGTCGTGTAGTCGAACATGCTTCACGACAATGAGAACGTTACAATCTCAGGTGGAACTAAATCATGTCCACGATAAGGATGTGCCACATCTGTGTAAATAACATCATAATAAAACAGTTAATAATTTGATGCCATATCATGTGGTAATGCTCCATAACATGTTTTAAATATGTTACATATATATTTAACTTAAATCTTGGTTTTTAAAAAATATTGCAAATTGCAATCACAATATGTCAGAAAAATCGCAATTAGATTTTTTTCCAAAATCGTTCAGCCCTATTCCAAAATGTACGCTTCTTTAATAGTCTGTATTTTGGTGCTCTAGTTTTATTATTGTGGTCTAAATGGGCGTCTTTAAAAAGACCAAATATAGTCTATTCATGAAAGCAAAGATCCCACTTAATAGGCATGTCGGCTAGCTGACGCTAGCAGCACGTCGCTGTAGTCGGGAACCGCTGTTCATTCACGCCAGTAGGGTTTGTAGCATAAAGTGCAATTCTGTATGAATCTCCCTCACACTTCATGATCTCTAATGTGTCCGTGGTGTACCCGCACCACAGTCTCCTCCTTATCATCAGCAGAAAGGAAATGTAGGGTCTCCAGAAATCGGTTGCTCAGCGTTGAGATGTTAATTGTATTGAACCAGAAACTTCATCTCTCACTGTTATTTCCATACAACCCTTACATAGACGTGCATTCAACACGTTACAAGTGTCACATCTGAGGACGCTACACGCTGTGCACACTTCAGCCAGTGTACACTTGCTGGCTGCATCATCAGAGGGACATAAAAGCTGTTTCTTCAAATGTTACGCATTGTGTGTGGTGTGTGGCCAGCTGACCCTGTGAGAATCTACTGTTATGAATGATGTAGATTTTGAACACACACTTTAGGTTACCATTGCCTAGCAACATAGAATGTGTAAACAGGCTGTGCAAAAACAAGAAACTTGGTTGAAAATATATGCATTTTGGTAATGGTGTGGCAGTTATAGGCATAAATGCCAGTGTTTTTAATGTATCTTGACTATATTTAACAATATGGAGTGCAACACAACAAACCAACACTGGGGGGCTATATTATTAAAACTACTTCTAGTGTTGAAGCAGCATATTGCGTTGGTGTGTCTGCAGGAGAACACTGCCTGGTCATGGTAATGTCACAGCAGCTCACCTTGACAGACAGAACCACTCCGTCTTCAGGCTTGAAGGACTTGCACAGAGCCAGCAGGTCTTTGGCCTTCATCCGGTCCCATTCCATGTTGCAGACTGCTAGCCTGCAGGACACCTGCGCACGCACACACGCACACAGGTGCTCTAGTAGACGTATCCATGTGGTCCCCAGACAGAGCCATCAGAGCCACAGGCCACGCCCCCCCCAGGCCCCTCCCCTCACCTGGTCGCCCCTGGCAGCGTCTTTACACAGGTCTCCCCAGTCGTGCTCGATCTCCTGCTGGAGGCCCAGGGGGGCCTCGTCATCCTCCTCTTCCTCGTCTTCATCAGAGCTGGTCTCCACGTTGCCCCGCCCCCGCGCCAGATCTGGCTCGCTGTCCTCCTCCGACGATGCCTGCTCTTCCTCGCCTGAGCTCACCCCCTCATCATCAGTATCTTCATCATCGTCTTCATCATCATCCTCATCATCATCATCATCTGAGCTAGCCTTGGTGATGCCAGCTTGCGGCTTCTCAACGTCACTCGCCTCATCATCCTCCTCAGTACGCTCCTCCTCCTCATCATCATTTTCATCATCATCATCTAGACAATAAAGTTTGCTGAGTCAGGCAATGAGTTGGTGGATTATGGTGAAATATAACCATGTTTATACAAGGTGATTCTGAACAACCCAAATGAAAACTTAATAAATCAATGAACTACTTAACTACCTTAATAAAAGACTTCAAGGCAGGGTAAATTATTCCCGAGAACGCTTGCTAATTTAAAAGCTCAAATGAAAACAACATTCCTCTGCGGTGTCGCCCCGCACATTAAAACGCAGTGTGAAGCTAAGTGTTGTTGTGAGCGGTGTTCGCCACTTTGTTTATGTTTCTATTTACAGAGTAGTTGTGTACAAGTATCTGATTATTTTTTCAACACACAGAACGGTAAACTAGCGAAATGCGAGGATATATTTGGTGAACTTGACAAAAAAAAGTGTATTATCTTACAATAATTGACTATATCTTTAACAAGTCAATAAACGACATTAATTTGTTATCATCTGGGTTAGGCTGGTCTTCATCCTCGTCGGAGGACAGACCCACCTTGCTCCACCTCCTTCTCTGCTCTCCTATGCTCTGCTCTTCCTTTCTCCTTCTTCTTCTTCTTCTTCTTCTCCTCCTCCTCCTCCTCCTCCTCCTCCCCCTCTGAGTCCGACAAGTGGTAGAAGCGCCGCAGGTCCTCGGCGGTGCTGTGGCTGACCGGGCGGCCCCTCTTGTCCACCGTCTGCTTCACCTGGAAGCGCTTGTCGTGGAACATGCCGCAGAACCGCTTGTCGATGTGCACCTTCCGCTCTCGCTCGGGCATCTCCCAGAAGCGGGGGTCTTTCTGCACCTTCTGGAAGCGGTCGTCGGACGCCATTGTTGGTGAGGGCGCCTGGCCAGGAGACGTGACACGTCGGCTACAGACACAGAGGGAACATCCTCACCACCACACTTCATTAAGGTCAGTAGCAGTACTGTGTTAATAGTTTGACCTTAACTACACTGAGCTCATCTAGCAGAAGCTTTAAGACGCAGAAGTAAAGACCTGCTTCGTCCTCTCACACGAGATACCTAGTAATATGATGTGATCTCTGCAATGGTACTTAGGTCACTGATGAAAGCAGCTTGTCAACGATTCAAATGTAAGTGTAGAGCGCCATTAACCTGGTCCATACGCATCACAGTTCAGCATGTCCTTATGTTATATTTTCACTAGACCATAACATTTCAATAGATGTCTCAATATCAAAGCAATTGGTCTGTCTTTGCACAAATCGGTAGGGTACAATGATTTGCCACGCAGACAGACAATTCTGACGCTTATTAATAAATGACTTGCCTTAATAGTTCCACCATCATTAATAACCCTAAATACTGACATTAACATAGTACAGAACACACTTTCTGGATATCTTGTTCACAGTTTAGAGACTATTCCTACTAATACACTACACTTATATAGACTACTATATGTATATGTAAGTGCATATGGTACTGCAGCTGTTATATTGCTGTACTACTAATATTCTAAACATAATGTGTGTCAGTGCACAGTAGCCTACTTTAGACTGTAGATCAGTTAGCATACCTTTAGCACATGTAAACAACATTGCGCTGGAACGGGGCAAATACAGTACGACCAACACCAATTAATATACACTTCATAGTCGGTACATTTAAATGGTCTCCTCCTACTATAAAAGATATGCTGAGTACGTACTTACAGAAAACGATATAAATAAGTACACAAGCGTGTAGTCCTCGTCTGCACCACGTACGTATGCACGTGCTTTCCCAGCATGCACCACATCCGTAACTGGTCCAAAGCCCCGCCCCCAAATCTTCCCGTATGGCGAGCCGGTTAGGACAAACAAGTTTCGGCGTGTGAGGGAAATCACGGACCATGTGTAGGAACTATTTATGTAATTGGCATTTTATCTCGCGATAAATGCTTACTACTAAGAGGGCACTGTTGTAAACTAATCAGTGCCTCTTAGAACCTTTTTAAAATGTCATTTCTGTTTGCAAACAAACGTTTCCGCGTAATCCGCCACACAGGGCAAATCCAGTTCATGTTTTCTAATCTGCCCCACACATCGAGGTCATCCAAAGTGGAAGGTGGGAGAGCGGCACGTTGCTAACATGGTGTGTTGTTAACTGGCATCAACACACATTAATACTTATTCGTCAGGCGATGCTTGTTGGGGAGCAATGAACGGAGCGGCATGGCACGGCGGCTGGAGGAGGGCGCTGAACATTTGCCGAGCCAGGCTCCTCTCCGCCACCACACATACCACGGGTCCCAGGAGCCAGCAGGAGCACAGCTGGCCCTGGAGCCGAGGACCCCGCAGATATCCGGGGCCCACCTGTCAAGGGGTCCGGCATACGTCCGGCCGCGGTGCGATGAACGTGTTTGATAGGTCCATGAAGCGGAGGCAGAAGCGGTGGTCGGCCTCTCTACAGGGCACCGATCAGTACGACTACATCAGAGAAGAGGTCAGTTTCCAATACATGTTAGTAGTTGTTAGTAGGTTTTAAGGCAGATGTAGGTATGCTCTTAGAGCTATACATTTAGTATACTTTATTATAAATGTCACACCAGTCCGCTATCAGTGATAGCTCCCGCCTCCATAAGTGTAGTCTCCTGTGGCTCTGACGTGTGTTTCTTTCCTTCACCTGATTGGCCCAGATAATATACATTGCCCGTCTATCACACGAACGCTCGTATACATTACATCACATCCAGTTGGGACCATGGCGGATCAACAAGCAACCAAAATAAAAATCCCACGATTGCACACTACAGCCTACACAGCAAAGCAACCAAAGAAAATAAAGACCGAAGCAGAAAAAAAGGGGGGAAAAAGGTTAGCCGATAGAATCCGGGATAAAACGAGAATCAGAATTGGCGAGAACTACGTGAATTGAAGGGTTTCCAGAACGATTCTGAACTGGCTTTTTTCCTACTGAACAGGTAAATAAATCAATAACATATATTTTAATGTGTTATTTTATTACATTTATTTAGTTGCCTTTATAAACATAGCATGTCATTTTGACAGTTATGAAAAATCCCACCCCCTACCTACCACACAAGATCTGCCGCAAACTCAAAAAACATGGGTATGATATTAGTCTTTTGCCACAAAATCCCCAGTGCAGTAAAATTGTACAAATATGTTTGTGGCTAATGTCTAATTGTTATATTATCTCTTTAGGGTCTGGACTGCCACAATCACTAATGCCTCCTGTTCATAGAGCTGTCCACAGAACGCATATTTTTCTAATAAATGTTCTTCTATAACAATGGGCAGTTGTGCTTATTTCAAATATGATCACCTACTTATAGAATATAATGTAAAATATTATAAATACGTATAAATAGTTACTCATCAGAGGCTAATGTGCAAGGAATACTTTTTGTTTTTACGGTTCTATTTTGAACACAAAACATACATGTAAGCAGAACTATTTACACCCTGCGGGGATAAACCCAACATGATATTGAATGTGTCTGGGTGTTTGGCCCTAATGTTCCACACACAACAGCTAGGGTTAACTACTGTTTCCTCTTCCCAAAGCACCATACTGCCACACAACATGCTGTCTATACGCAGTGTGTCTACACTGCTTACTGTCTTCTCCAGGTTGGGGTGTTTCATAAAATTTCTGGCATATGCACCAACTGGGATGCTCTGGGGTGAGGGTCGGGTGAAAGAGGAGTACTTTTGGCCATGGCATCAAACAGGTTGCTAGAATGCTGATATTCTTTCCGGGTAGAGAGTTGATCAGAGATGAGATTAAAGGATAAAAGTGCTAATTATAATTGAATATTCATACCAGTTCTTCCCGTATGATTGGAGCTTGCTACAACTCCATACGATGTGCGTCCTCTTCAAGGTAGTCTGTATGTGAGGCAAAATACTGTAAAGCGCTTTAGAACTGCTTTGGCCAAAAGCACTATATAAATGCCCATTTTTATTTACCATTTAATACGGTTTTGCTAGACTACGTTACAGTACACTACGATAAGGTTGCTTCCCTGTAGCCTATGGGATGTAACAATCACATTGTGAATATAACAACAGAATAGTAGTTTATACAGTTATAGGTTCTTTGAAGGAACATATAAATGATTAATTCCCCTGAAGTACTGTTCTGTTACGTATTTACAGAACTAAATACGTAACAGAATAGTATTTTATACACTTGTAGGTTCTTTAAAGGCACATATAAATTAATAATTCCAATGAAGTACTGTACGGTAACGTATTTACCAAATTAAATAGGTGACAGCTGCTCACTGTAGCTACATAACGTAAAATAGTACTTGGAATGTTTCTTCCCACTAGTGAAGTTATACTTTATATTGTTTCATTTGATCTGATAGACTGCTTAATTAGCTGTGAATCTGACATGGCGTGACACAGCTGACTGCGTTGATGAGCAAGGCTGCGGTGCTGGCCTCATGCTCGTGCACGGTGGAGTTATTAGGCTACTAGTGATTCTCCTATGTCAACATTACCACACCAGGCTAGAAACTTGGCTTTAACTGAGTGTACAGCCATTTCTTTTATTTTAATTTAAATAATGATCAACATTTAAGATCCCAACTGCTGAAACATCCAAACTTGAGAAACTGAACATAATCCCATTTCCAATAGAATCAGACAAACAATCCGAATAAATAGTTTTGCAACTTTATCCAAATTACAACATTTTAAGTAACTTACATGTTATAATACGTGCAGGAAGATGTCCCATTGGTCTTGCATTATAAAAACATGTATTGTGTAATTGCTGCATAAAATATATTTCTGGATTTGATTAGCAACGTGTGTGTGAAAACCATGACCTAACATGATCTCCCGTCATTACAGGTTGGCAGTCGAGTGGCAGACAGGGTTTATGATATCGCCAGGTGCGTTTGATTGACTAACTTTATTACACAGAAGAGTTGTGTAAGTTCTCTTCCTCAGAAACAATCAGATTGGTTGATTGTAACGCATCAATAACTTCTGTTGTCTACCCAGGACCTTTCCTCTGGCACTGGATGTTGGATGTGGGAAAAGTCACATCGCAAAACACCTGAGCAAGGTACATCTAGGTTCTATAGATCTACACCTGTGTTCCAGACACTAGACTACACCGTGTCATCTATATCTATAGATCTACACATGTGTTCCAGACACTAGACTACACCATGTCATCTATATCTATAGATCTACACCTGTGTTCCAGACACTAGACTACACCGTGAGTCATAATAACCTGTGGCACCATTCACCCCGTAGGAGGTTGTGGAGCAGCTCATCCTAACAGACATCTCAGAGAGTAGTCTGGTGAGTGAACTTGTGTTGTCATCTGTGTTGGTTAAAGGTGGAGTCAGTGATCCTCCAGGCAGATTGTGGATACTTGAAACATTAACACATCCCCCTTTGATACCATAGGGTACTCCCTCAGAAGCCCCGCCCCCTTCAATACCATAGGGTACTCCTTCAGAAGCCCCGCCCCCTTCAATACCATAGGGTACTCCTTCAGAAGCCCAGGCCCCTTCAATACCATAGGGTGCTCCCTCAGAAGCCCTGCCCCCTTCAATACCATAGGGTGCTCCCTCAAGCAGTTTGTGTGACTGTGTGTGTGTCTGTTTGACGTTGTGTCTGTCTGTCTCTGTGTGTGTATGTGATTTTGTGTCTGTGTGTGTGACCATGATTATCAATATTTCTATCTATATCTCAAGGAGCAGAGGAGAGGTTGTGAGATCCCCACCCGCTGTGTCCTGGCTGATGAGGAGCTCCTGCCCTTCAGAGAAAACACCTTCGACCTGGTGGTCAGCAGTCTTAGGTTAGGTTGTGTTGTGTTACTGTGTAATGAGGTTAGGTTGTGTTACTGTATAACGAGGTTGTGTTGTGTTACTGTATAATGAGGTTGTGTTGTGTTACTGTATAACAAGGTAAGGTTATTGTATAATGAGGTTGTGTTACAGTATAACGAGGTTAGGTTGTGTTACAGTATAAGGTTTTAACTTCTCACAGTAACTAGCATCACTCACCATCCAAACATTTGGCCGTTGCACTGCTGTTACACTCCGCTCCTGTATGGCGGCGTCGAGCATTGTCGTCCCCCTGGTTGTGTTCTTAGTAGGGAATGAGACTCACAATGACAAGCTGAATAAATCAAGCTTAAGGAAGTTAATAATGAATAAATATTGACCGCCCCCCCCCCACTCTCTCTTTCTCCAGTCTTCACTGGGTGAACGACCTTCCTGGTGCCCTGAGACAGGTACGCCCTGCACAGTGTACAGTGGTAGCGTTTCCCCCGCCCCCATGATTCTCCCCCACACAGCACACCCCCCCACCCCCCCCCCCCCCCCCCCCCTTCCCCCCAATCAGGTGCTGGGGGTGTTGAAGCCAGACGGGGCCTTCATTGGGGCCATGGCGGGCGGGGAGACGCTCTACGAGCTCCGCTGCTCCCTGCAACTGGCCGAGGTGGAGCGGGAGGGGGGGTTCTCGCCGCACGTCTCCCCCTACACCGCCGTCACCGACCTGGGCAACCTGCTGGGCCAGGCTGGCTTCAGCATGCTGACTGTGGTGAGGCCAGGGGCCTGTAGGGGGCAGTAGACCACTCGCACTGTAGTGAGACAACAGGCCTCTAAGGGGCAGTAAACCACTCATACTGTAGTGAGGCCACAGGCCTGTAGGGGGCAGTAGACCACTCATACTGTAGTGAGGCCACAGGCCTGTAGGGGGCATGTTTACATAGTGTGTCAATAATGTTAGGAGGGCTTTCGTTAATCACATTCATATAAATCTAAGTAAGGAAAGAGTCGTCTAATTCATACTGTAGCCAATTTTACATTGGGTTGTGTGAAACATCACCTGTCTCTCGCACGTCTCCAGGACATTGATGAAATCCAGGTCCATTACCCCGGGATCATGGAGCTTATGACCGACCTGCAAGGTACGCTCAATGGAAGCTCTGACCTTCAGACAGTCCTTCTGTAAACAGGACAAGTTAATGTAAAGTGTACCTGCTCCCTACATTTGTTTTTGAGCTATAAACGAAGTAACAGAGTTGATCTGTGATAAGAAAAGTCAAATTTTTATAAAAACTACCCGTCACCCCATGACTTGTTTTCATTGGTACACTTACGGTGCTTTTCCATTGCTGGTACCAGCTCGCTTCTACTCGCTTTAGGGAGCTTTTCCATTGCATAGTATCAGCTCAACTGGACTCTGCTCGCCTCGGCACGGGTCTTTACCCACTGCAGATACTGCCCTGTACCCGCCCACACTGACGCCACAGAGTTACGTTACGAGTAGTCCCATCCAGCTCTCTGTATCCGTCCATCAGCTACCAAACTGAGGAATGTCTGCACCTCCTCTGCTGATCACGGCATGGTTTTGCGGTTAGTCGTTTTTTCCCCAAATAAAACCCAGTAACAAAATTGCGGCTGCAAATTATCCACTCGTTTGCACTGAAGCGCGTTGGGTTTATGCAGGATATCTTATGTCGCGCAAATGTGATGAGACGCTCTTGTCCAATCAGTAGTCTGCATTGTTGTCACATCACATTCTGGTATCACAGAGCAGGTACTAGAAGTACCAGGTACTATCCCAACTGTTGCCCGATGTACCCTGATAACATAACGATTGGTAACCTGGTGATAACTACTGTACCGTGATAAAATAATGGTTGATAATCTGATGGTAACGTTCTTCTGATTGGTTCGTCCCAGGCATGGGGGAGAGCAACTGTGCTTGGAACAGAAGATCTCTGCTTCACAGAGACACCATCTTAGCAGCAGGGGCCATTTACAAAGGTTTGTCGTCTCTCTGCTCATCAATGTTGGCTCTGCTGTGGCAGATGAGTCTTACCATCTGAAGGCACTAGCAGCAATGCTTTACACTTGAACGACATATTTTAGGCATATTGTACGTTTTATTATGAGTCTAGTAGGTAAACCATACCACTTACTGTAGTCCAGGTATAACCCATTACCTTAACAAGGGCCAGTGGGTGCATGCTCATCCTAACCCATGCTATTCAGGTTTGAGCTGATGTCATCTGTTCACATTTTAGTGATGCTATCAAATGATTTAATGAGTGATTCAAACATGTGAAAGAGGAAACTACTTGTTTTGAGGTTCACAGTATATCGGTACCATGTCCTGAACTCTGTATTCAACTATGTCAGTGGAAATACTTTAAGCCAGGAAGTCACAACCTTGTTTATCCGTTTTGTAGAGAGAGAACTGTTTAGTTAGTAAAATTATACTTGTGTTATTGCCTGAAGGGACCTAGAAAGGGTTTTACATTTTGATCAAACATGTAATTTAGCTCAAATTAATAATTTATAAAACAAGTCAGATTGAAGCCACAAGTGACACCATCTCCGGTCTATTCTACGTACTCCCAGCCAATTTACGTCTGGGCACGTTTAAAAGGCAAAACTAATCAGAAACATGTCTGGAAAGAACATCTTTAATTGTCACACCAATGCTCTTTGAAATGAGCAGTAAGTAACAAACACTTGTTTTGTGATGTTTATAGAGATGTATGGAAACGAGGACGGCTCGATTCCCGCAACATTCCAGATCCTCCACATGATTGGCTGGAAACCGGACGAGTCACAGGTACGGCCAATAAGACACAGGGAGCTCGGGAGACTAGCATGTTGTCATGGTTTCAAGTTGAGTGTCATTGTGTCGTTTGCCAGGCCAAACCCGCCAAGAGAGGCTCTGCAACGATGTCGCTAGGTGACCTGGCGAAGCTCAGGCACGATCCAAGCGCACACGTCTCTTCTACAGGAAGTCCGGTGATCCTGCAGTCTTTTCTCCCGATGACAACCGACAAAGGTGTGATTGGTCTGCCAGGAAAACTAGATGAACACAATCATCTCAATCCTCAAGTCTAAAACCATTGATCACTTTCAGCACACTCATTCTCATTGACAAATACATGCTGTACACACTGTATATAGTTGCATTTAACCAACCGTTTAATAAAATGGGAGAAAGTGTTGTTTGTCTTTCAGACATTTCCAAAGGTTGTGTAATTACTGCATGAGCAGCAGTGTTAGTTGTTGAACTGAAGGTCCTCTGTAAATCTTAATGAAATCAGACAGCCTCATGCTTTAGCAGACACACACACACAGAAGAAAAGGTATTAACATTTATTAATACCATAAATGCATCAATACATTTGCAATATTTGCTGAGCAGTTTCCTCTGGAGATTCATTTCTTTGACTGGACTTAAAAGTCCACTTTAAAATCTACGGTCAGAGCAGTTGGATCATCTGCCCATTTACATAAAAATAATTACTCAATGACTACGTGTGATAAATACATGTGTTCACTTAGAAAAAAAAAAGCCAGCTTTGGAAACTTGAAAAATGTACATTCCCTTTATGACCTTCAAAGTCAATAATTCACATCGCATTGTACAAGCCTGTCATATATAGAAAACTATGCAAGTTGACATTCAAACATACCATAATATGCATACAATATAGCCCCTGTGAGTGGTTTTTCTGCCCTGGCAGAATTTACAGGTCAGCTCAATCATAAAAAGCAGATGGTCACACACAACGATATACAAGGAACAATTAATTTGAGACATTACGACCTTCAATATAAAGATCTCTGAAGAGGTAAAATATTTATGAATAGACATCCCATCTTATTGTTCCCCTCCAGTGGTTGCTCAAAACGTGTGATTTGGGAAACGTGGCAAGGTAAAAGTATAGTCTACCTGTGCACTGGTTCATCCATAACTGGGTGTTCATACAAACATTAGTGCCTATAGACAAATGTACTGTGAGCATAATACCGCAGGTGTGTACAGATTCTGCAGGTGTCGTGGGAGAATCATAAAAGCATCCCTGTGAATGTCCTAGCTGCACATGGCTCTGCTGTCCCTACCTACTAGCTAGAAATATATACACATAGAGGACTAGTGTTCATCTCTCTGCCTTGGCTTACATTATGTCATGGCTTGGACCTATCATAACAGAGAGCTGTGGTTGGTTTCTGAAGACAGGCCCGTCATAGAGGCCCACATCCTAGGCACAGGTTGAGACCAGTGCGGGGGGGGGGGGGGGGGGGGGGGGGGGGGGGGGGGGGGGGG
>JAODOY010029956.1:0-22512 GCA_025399855.1 Forbesichthys papilliferus | reverse complement strand
TTACTGTGGCTGGATAAGTAGTCTTTGTGCGCCTCGAGCACTTTGCTCTCTTTACTGATGGATGATGCTTCGCTTCAGCAGAGAGGGAGGGAGAGAATGGGCAACAGAGAGAAAGAGAGAATGGATGTATGGGGGAAATTAAAAGAAAAGGATGGGAATGCAGGCTGGAAAGAATGAAATGCAAACGTAGATAGAAAACAGGAGTGATTAGGATAAAAACGTGTGTGTGTGGTTGTGTGGTGAGGGACGGGGGGGGGGGGGGGTTACTATACAAACGTGTCCACCAAATCCGCTGAAAATCTCAGAGAAGATTTTTGCATCAGAAAGGGAAGGGAGTCCCTCTAGTCTAAATGTCTAAATACGCAGCGCCAATAGCAACGATTTGCCTGCCATTGAGAGCCTATTCACTGTGCGCCTCCTTCAGAGAGCTGAGAACACTCTCTCATAGTCTCTGAGGTTTATCTACCTCAGCCGCTCGCCCCATCACCCCCACACCCACCCCTTCCCAGTTCACGTTGGAATGTGGTATTCTGCTCAGCTAACTTCCCACCTCTGCTGTGTATGTGTGACACGCCTGCCCCCCCAGAGCTGTGCCCGGTGCCATGTGGCGGCCATGGCATGTGCTCGGAGGGCCGCTGCCAGTGCACAGAGGGCTGGGTGGGCGCGGCGTGCGACCAGAGGGCGTGCCACCCCCGCTGTGAGGAGCACGGCCAGTGTCACGACGGGACCTGCGTCTGCCAGCCTGGCTGGGAGGGGGAGCACTGCAACATCGGTGAGATACGTGTGTGTGTGCGCGTGTGTGTGTGTGCGTGTGTGTGTGTGTGCGTGTGTGTGCTTGTACGTGTGTGCGAGTGTGATTGTACAGTATGTGTGTTTGTGTGCGTGCGTGTGTGCATAAGCGTATACGCATGTGCATGTGTGTGTAAGTGTGTGTGCTGCAAAGTATGCGATTCCACATATGTAAATGCATGTTTCTGTCAAGCTACCCGTCTAAGAGAACACACCACATGTGATTGAGGAGCTGACACATTCCTTAAAAGATATGCGTGTCAGTCCGTACTTTACATTAAAACAAAAGGAAACACGTATTACAAGACATTTGGCCTCATGTACGTACCTTAGCGAGCGCAACGTACATTTGAAACGGATCACGTAATCTGCGCTTTGCACCGTCCTCTAAACTTGCCGTTAACACAGTAGTCTGGTCTATGTTCCAGCCATATCTGTAAGTTGCGGAACTAAATAGCCTACTTGTCTATGTGTCCCGTCAAATCTAAAGGTAACAGTGGCGTATGGTAATTCTACCCCAAAAATGTCTAACATTTAAATGAAAGCACTATTTTAACAACCCACAAGCAATCAAACCCTTCGTCATGTGTATTCGTCGTGCTCGAGATTAATAATATCCTCTTTGCGCTTCTCCGCCCATATTTTTGCAAGACACGCCCAATCTCCCCTCCTCTGAATGCATTATGCATGAAAAGGAAAGCGCAACTTGCGATCCTGTGTTTTTTCAGCAGGTAGAATAGCATTTTAGCCATGTGCGTACATACAATGCTATGTTTTCAGGCACAAAGTGCAACAAAATGACACATAAAACGTGCGCTAACACATTACGAGGCCCATTGTCTGTACAATGTATTCCTACATACATGCATACGCATATGAGATTAAAGTTTGGTCTGTGGACAGAAATACATGTTTTCAGAGATAAATCGCAGCTTTAAGGATATCCAGCGGAGATACTTATGTCAAACACATCAATTTAATATTGCATCATGGGAATTAGTTCTACATTTTGTCTGTGTGTCTATGTGTCTTTTTCTGTACAGTATTTCTGCTTGTGTGTGTGCGTGTTTGTGATTGTGTGTAATTAGCCCCCTTTTATATTTTGATTAGTTTGATCCCTAGGTGTGTGTTGAGCTCATAATAGAATATTAATATTCGGCTGCTGTGGTAATTGCTATTCACAAACCTCCTTTCTCTTATCCAGCTCTCTCTCTTTTCCCAACAGTCACTCACGATTTGGATGTTGTTGTGAAAGGTAATCATTCTAATCTGATAAGTTACATGCATATATTCATCGTGACCATATACGTTCTAGCTGGGCTACGGTGTCTTTGTATGTTGTAGCTCCACATATAAGTGTGTGTGTGTGTGTGTGTGTGTGTGTGTGTGTGTGTGTGTGCAGACGGCTGCCCAGGGCTGTGCAGCGGGCATGGCCGCTGTACCCTGGAGCAGGGCGGATGGCGCTGCGTGTGCCAGGCTGGCTGGAGTGGGCCCGGATGCAGCGTTGTCATGGAAACCGACTGCAGCGACGGAGCCGACAACGACGGAGGTGACGAGTCTAGCGCTGCTACGGTTCTCCCTCGCAACGCTCACTTGTTCATGGCGGCTTATTTCCGTCCACTTCTTTTCCTCTCCTTTCCCCCAATGATAGACAGGCATCGACTGTGCATAGCTAAATATAGAGGAGCACAGCTATGTTCCTGACTCCTGAGTTCCAGCCCACTTTTTGAATTTCGCTGGGCACTCGATGAGCCTGGCATTGCACTTGTCAACAGCGTTTTTCAGTTTGCAGAGACACGCAGAGCCAACCCTTTGTGGGCGGATGGATTTGACTTGCAGATTTTATTTGCATAAATAGCATATTTTGTCAACATCGACTGCCATTCCTAAAAAAAATAAAAAATAAACACTCAAATCAGAATTGGGAGAGTCTCTGCGCTTAAGCAGACAAGTAATTCAGTCTTAGTATTAGGCCAAACTAGTTTCTCTTCTAAAGTTAGTAGATTAAATACTTTCCTGAGAGAGGGATTTGTAGTTTGATCATACATCTCAATTCTGAGAATGCATCATTTCATGACAGGACATACAAAGCAAATGACGACATGCAGTAGTTCTGTTCATCATTATAAGCTTGTTTTATGTCCCACCTTCTCTGCCGTGCATTAAACACATTGTAAGATGTACAGTGTAATGCAAATGCTAGATTGGCTGCTGCTGCTTACAGGGTCTAATTTGTTTTGTAAATGCCATTAAATAAACATTATGAACATACCTGTCAATCTACAGCCATAATTCGTCATTGTAAACAAGATGGTGCCACTTTTCTTTGGAGAAATAGCTTCTGTGTTCACATCAAGCAACATCACACAATAGATTGCAACTAGCAGTTTCAACTGAGGTAGCATTAGAATAACTTAGAATGACTTCCCGCTGTTGGAACCATATAGATGGTTTACGTGAACTGGCAGATGTAAACATGTATCTTAAAGGTTTTTTGCCAAAATAACATGGATGACTGGGCAGAGACTAATTATTTTCATGACATAAGAAGTCAGTGGCAAACCGTTCAAACTCTGGGCATATGGGGCATTACTTTATCTGGAGAATAAAATAACAAATAACACAAAGGCACAATCTAGGAAATAAGCCAGAAATGTTTCTTGTATAATTGCACCATTATTTTAGCGTCCCAGTTGCATTGGTTCTGATTGTAAATTGCTATGTTTTTGTATGTGTTCTGTCTATTGGGTTGTTTTTCCATAAATAACATATATCATATATGAATTAATATAATTTAAATGAGTCAACCTGATGCATAACCAATTGCAGCCAACCTCCCAATATAGAAACATAGAATAATTGTTTTTGTTTTGTTTTCAGTATATCTCTGATAACATCATTCATCATGATCTCTCTTACTCCCTCTATGTACTAAGGAGGGGCAATGTGGGTGACTGAGTAGAGGGTTGTTATTCCTCTCTATTATAAAAAGTGCCCCCCCTTCCCCACCCACGCCATGATTATTTTGTTTTCCACTTTGTGTTCTTATAATATTGTGTAAATGAATATGGATGAATTTCTGCAAGGAGAATGTGTCTGCCACAAATAAAGCCACATCCCCATTATTCCGCCGCATTAGAGTTGATTATGCTAGCGCAAGACGCTAACAAAGCCTCATTCTTTCCCCCTTTATCGCTCTATCCTTCAGCTCCCACATCTTTTCATCTAATTTTCTATGATGAAATCCAGCTTTCTGCCCTAATTGACAGCTTTACTATAGGTTCTCATGGCACTCTTTTTGTCTTTGATGGGGAAGAAGGTAGAAAGATTATATCATATGCAATCAGAGAATAAGAGGAACCTTGAAGGGGTTTTCAATAATTCCCTCTGGATAGGAGAGAAGATATGATCCAGTTTTATCAAAATCAACATTTATACAGAAACCACTCCTCATGAAGTCTACTGAATCCACTCGTCAGTGCTGGTCCTCATGTAGGCTCTTATATATAGGCTAGAATGAAACTCAAAATATGCATAAATATAGACAGTGTGTGTGTACAAATGTACACCTAATATAAAATATTGTACTACAGTCTCTTTTGAGTTGCCACAAAATTAACGATTGTCAATATGTCAATTCATTTTGGCAGATAATCATAACTTGCACAGGACTTTTGTAAAGAATACATCCATCCATCTTCTCTCGCTTATCCGGAGTCGGGTCGCGGGGGCAGCAGCTCCTGAAAGGGACCCCAAACTTCCCATTCCCGAGCCACATTAGCAAGCTCTTACTGGGGGATCCCGAGACGTTCCCAAACCAGTTTGGCAATATAATCTCTCCACCTAGTCCGGGCGTCTTCCCCGATGCCTACTCCCAGCCAGACCTGCCTGGAACACCTCCCAAGGGAGGTGACCAGGGGGCATTCTTAATAGACTAGACACCTCAACTAGCTCCTTCGACGCAAAGGAGCAGCGTCTCTACTCTGAGTTCCTCACGGATAGCTATGCTTTTCACCCTGTCACGGCCCTGCTTGGTTTCAGCAGACCTGTGGTCCGTTTTGGGTGTAAAGATCCTAATTAGGCTAATTAAGTGCACCTGGGCATGTCACTTATATAGGTGTTGCAGCACACTGTCCCAGTGACTCTACTGGCACCACACATTGTTTGTTGTTGGTTTGTGGCTTAGTTTGGTTTGTGTCTTAGTTTGGTTAGTTTCTTGGTTTGGTTAGCATGCAACACGCACCACATATATTCAGTACTTACACCTACAGACATTCACACCTCATTATGTTATTCTGTTAGTTAGTTAAGAGTTTAGTTTGTTTGGTTTACGGCCCATGAGCCAGGTCGTAACAACCCTATCTCTAAGGGAGACGCCAGCCACCCTTCTGAGAAAACCCATTTTTGTCACTTGTACCCGTGATCTTGTTCTTTCGGTCTTACCCACCCTTCATGACTATAAGTGAGGGTAGGAACGAAAATTGCCCAGTAGATCGAGAGCTTTGCCTTCTGGCTCAGCTCTCTTTTTGTTACGGTGTGGTAAAATTATTGCAATACCGCTCCCGCTGCTCCGATTCCCCGGACAATCTCCCGCTCCAATGTCCCCTCACTTGCGAACAAAACCCTGAGGTACTTGAACTCCTTCACTTGGGGTAAGGACTTATTCTCTACACGGAGTAGGCACTCCATCAGTTTCCTGCTGAGAACCATGGCCTCAGATTTGTGCGTAAAGGTAAGCCCCACCAGATCTAAATGGTAGCGCTCTACCTCCTGCACAAGTTTTGGCTCTTCGTCCCCAGAGCCAGCTTCTGTTTCCCAGGTTTGGTCCGTCGAGGCCCCTGACTTTCATCATAACCCATGTTACGCACCTGACCCCCACAGTTCCTCCCACGAGCGGTGGGCCCATAGGATGTAAAATAATACATACTGTACTGTAATTCTAGTAAACTTCTTTAAGAAAAAGATGTGTAATGACTAGTGAATTAGGGCAAAGATTAGAAGAGAGAACAATAATGTTCACGTTTCTTCAATAATTATAATGTCAAGGACAACGCTGTCAAAATAAGGAAATATATTGTATCTGTTTTTATTTCACTATAATGATATTATGAATTGATTTAATAGTATGCTGAAAGAACACTGAGGATAAAGGGGCAGCATTCTCGATTATAATAGAATAGTTTTGGCCTTTACCTCTCTGCTCTGTGGTCAGATGCATTTAAATGTCACCACTGTTTCCTGCCTTTTCAAAAACAGGCTTAAAATAAGGAGCAGAAATGCCAGCCTGGCTCCTATTGCCCCGCTGCCTCGGCTTACATCTGCAGCTTATTGTTTACAATGGACTTTTATGGATAACATTATACAAATAATACTGGCGAGACGTGTCTAATTACTGAAATAGCTGTTGACGCTGCTTTATGATGATGGCTATTTACGAATCGCATTTGATTGATACTTGTGATAGTCATGATGCAGGTTTTGTTTTATTAGGGTGAATTCAATTGCTGTAGTGTAACTGCTCATTTGGCAGCAGTACACATTTATTTTTTTCCAACACAGTTAGCTTTACCACGTGTCAAGATGGAACCCTTTATTTTCCTTTTCAAAGCATATATTTACCATTGTTGCTCAAACAAGTGTCTGATAATAATATGACCATCTTAGCCTAATGGCTAATACTAGTGCATGTTGTTTAATTGAGTTTTCAACTGTTTCTGTGTGTGTGTGTGTGTGTGTGTGCGCGCGTGTGTGCGTGTGTGTGTGTGCGCGCGCGTGTGTGTGTGCGTGTGTTACAGATGGCCTGGTGGACTGCGTGGACCCAGATTGCTGTGAGCAGCTCAGCTGTGGCTCTGACCCGCTGTGCCAAGGCTCTGCGGACCCCCTGGCCCTGTTGCAGCAGAACCCCCCACCCCCAACTGCCCCACCACCCCTGGCCCACACACACACCCACAGCTTCTACCAGCGCATACGCTTCCTCTTGGGCAAGACGGCAACACACACACTCCCCGGGGAGGTGCCCTTTGATACCAGGTGTGTTTATTCTCGTGTGCGTGCGCGTGTGTGTGCGTGTGCGTGCGCGTGTGAGCCATTCCGTTTATTTATTTTCTGTGCGTCCTTCAGTAGTCCTCTCTGTTGAGACGTGATTAGTAGATCAAGGAGTTTACACCGCTGCTTTAACCTCCTCTAAACTACCAGAGCGCCGGCCCCGCGTGTGTTAGTGTACTGTGAGTGGGACATGTGTACACACGCACGCACACACACACACACACGCGTGTGTGTAAGCATGAACGCCTGGGTTATATGTGTGTGTGCGCGTGCGTGTCCCTGGGGAGCACGTGCACCGGTACATTGTACTAGCCCATGTCTCAGTGTCACGGTGCGACCGCCGAGCGTTTGTTTGCCACATAGTTATGCTTTATGTGTCGCACGGTGGCGCGCGCCGTAAACGTGTCGCCGTTAATATTTCAGCTGCCTCTCACCGCCACCCGAGAAGGACATATATCTCTCCGCCGTTATGACCCAGAAAGTCTGGACAGGAAAACAGCAAGAGATGCTGCGCTGATTCTATGTGAGCTCTCTCTCTCTCTCTCTCTCTCTCTCTCTCTCTCTGTGTTAGAATAAACAAATAAATTAATTATGTGCCATTGTTTTGGAGGGAAAATCGATTGCTGCTTTCAAGCCAGGAGTAACAAACGGGGGCAACATAGCAACCCAGAGGAAACCCGCCATCCCTCATTTACACCCCCCTACTCCGCCACCCCTCACCCCTTCCCCACCACCCGTTTCTGTGGAAACAGATAGTATCCATCATTATGTACACGTGTCTGTTCTAGTGTGTGTGTGAGAGCACGTGGATATGTGCGTCTAACTGTGTGAACGTGGACATGTGCCTGTGCATGTGTCCACGTATTTTATGGCCACGTTTGTGTATGATGGCAGGCACACGTGTGACTATCCATCACAAATCCATCTGTCTCCATTTGAGCTGTTTCATGTTATTCTATATTGAAGCAGCCTCGCCTGAAATATCAAGAGCAACGCTTCAAAATAGTCAAGATGTACCTGATAGTTTACAGTCTATTTAAGGAACTACAGTGTCTTCATCGCTGCTGGTCCCACTGTCATGACAACATAAACACGACGTGGACTTTTTTTTTCCCCATGTGACAGGGCGCTGAAAGGTTTTGCCGTAGGTGAATATATATTTATGGCCCTTGTATCCCGGCAGTTGGTGGCAGGTTTCTCTGTGCTAAAGAGGGACTCGTAACTATGGGAGTGAATGCTGTTCCCTGAGGTACTGGCAGCTTTACCCTATTTGAACAGACATTTTATTCTCTGTTATTTTCCATGTGTCAATGACAGATGAAAAATAACAATTGAGAAGAAAAATAAATAATAAATAAAATGTGAGAGATGAGGAATTGGAAATGTGGGGTGGTCACATGTGAGTTACTTAACTATCGTATTGTAGCATGTGTGGGATGCTTCCATAGGTAGTAGTTAGGCTCAAGGTCAACTCAAGGTCAACTTTATTATCCCACAGGGGGAAATTCATGTGGTCATTACACGTTCTGTTTAGCAAAAACATACGAAAACAGGCATATGCAAACAGCCGAGGCGTTTCTAGAGTTTGAAGAGATCAGGGGCTTAGCCCAAACACAAACCCACCAAACCTCGAGTGCAAACGCAAACACACCGAACCTGGAGCGCAAACGCAAACACACAGACCCTCAAGCGCAAGATACATCTTAAATGCATTAGCCTTCTGATCAATTTTGGATAGAACACACTATTTCAGTAACAACAACAGCTGCATACCATGCTATTTGTTTTAATGGTATTCATAATACTTTACTAGTCTTTCCTGGTGTCTTTTCTCTTTGTTGTCTCATAAATCCGTCATTCCTGGTGTCTTCATCTAAGCCTATTTGTTGTCTGTCTATCTTTCCATCACTATTATCTGACAGCAGGGTTGCCAGATTTTAGACTGTAATTCAACCCGCCTAAGACCATTTTTACCTGCAAACTATCATTACAAATAGCCCAATTGACCAGGAAAACTCCACATCTGGCAACACGGTCTAAGCTGCTTTTTTAGCTTTGTGTGTCTTCTTATAATTGCAAGATACGCAATGTAATGATGTGGGGCTTTAGCCCTGAATGTCCAGGCCTAACGACACCCATCAATATCCCATTCCACTTCTTACTGATACAGTAGAGCCAATTGCAATCATGTGTTCTGATGACAATTGTACTTTAGCTTCAAAATATGTGTGAGTTTTACTGAGAATGTAGTGGTAAACGGCAAACACCATAGATGCAGTATAAACAGACAAACCTTCCGCGATGTCACCCATAATGTAGCTTTTCTCTGAAACGGATTCTAACTAGTTAACTAGTTATAAAAAATGTTAGACCCTGTACAGTTGACATGAATGAGGAGACTAGCTATAGAAAATATTTATTTTAACCAGGCTTCAAACTTGTTTTTTGCTGTAAAGTCAGACATGTTCACATTGGAGTCTACGGAGATTGACTCTCTTTTGCAGCCAGCCACATGTGGCCATTCGATGAACAGCAGGGGTTGGTACTTCGACTTTCTCGGCACCGGAGGTGCTTGGCAAACATACATGCATGCATTAAGCGAAATAAATTAATATTAAAATCCAAACATTTTAAATGGAATAGCCTACCTACTGTACCCAACACATGAATATCCAAATATCTAAATAGGCAGGTCCAGCCCTACTTGACAAATACTTTTATTATTATAACCTATACTTCTATTATATATTATAATCTAAGTAAACATTTTTGTTTGAGCTGGCATCTGTGTAAATTTCAGATGAATGATGAATCTGAACTAATTATTTTCTTTAATTGAAATTTGTTTAGTACTGTACATTTATCAGTAGATCATTACTTTTGATATTACTGCCTGGCTCTGCCCGACTATGCTCTCAGCTCAATATCTTTTAGCTGAGGTTACAGTCTGCAAACCCTGTTTGCATTAGCGTTCACACAGCCACCCTGCTGGCGGACCAATCAGCGTGGGTTAGTGAGATGATGTTGAAGTCAAGCGTGTTTGGAAATGGTGGGAGAGCTAGATGAGGCAATCAAAACAATTTTGCAACGCCGATTGGATCAGCCCTGTCCAATAGTCAAAATTAACCAGAGGTCTATGCAAATGTAGAGGAAACGACTGTAGACACTTTGCAATGGAGCGTGGCCAGACCTATTCACAAAGTGAATATGCTCTGGTTACACCAGGCTAGTACTTTTGTACTGCACTATACTTTTTGAGTTGTACTCTATATTTTAGTTGCATTTTTCACTACTTAAATGAGCGGTCTGTACATTCTGTACCCCCCCTCGCCCTCTCTCTCTATATATCTCTCACTCTCTATCTCTTCCTCTCTCTATCTCTCTCCCCCTCTTTCTCTCTCTCTATCCCCCCCCCCCCCCTCTCTCTCACTCTCTATCTCTCTCTCTCAGTCGCGTGGCAGTGATCAGGGGCTCTGTGGTGCTACAGGATGGCTCCCCCCTGGTTGGTGTCAACATTACTTTCCTACAGCATCCTGAGTATGGCTACACCATCAGCAGGCAGGATGGCAGGTACAGTGTGCACGCACACACACACACACACACACACACACACACACACACACACACACACACACACACACACACACACGCACCTAATGCATTCCTCAGCTCATTATGTCTTGATGAAGCTTTCAATAGCACTCTAGAAGTGCTGTAATAATGTACAATAGAGCATTAACCTATGTAACCTATATATTCACCTATATAGGCTAACTTAAGCACGCGATATACTTGCTTTTAACTATGCGTACGTATGCAAGATGGCTACCCAACGTGTCGGGCGCGTATCCTACATTCCTTTGGAGCATAGTTTGTGCGTCCTCAGAAATTAACGCTACTCGTACGCCTGATGCAGTACAGCTCAACAATGTGGGGGCAGTAAATCAGGATCGGACAGACAGAACAACTGTCTCTGAACAAAGAACAACAAAGGCGGGAAGTTTCAAAGAGATGTTAGTAGAGCTAGTCCATAATTACCAACATACAGTATATATGGTGTCTCCAAGCCACATTTTGACATGTTGGTTGCTGTTGTGTAAATTCAGAGGTAGTCAAGGTCAATATACCGCTTTCGGCCAGGAAAGATTCGGCCCTGATCTGCCCCCTACTGGATACATTTTAAATCCTCCAAGCACACGCAAGGTACGCAGGCAAGTATAAGAACAATTCCTTTTGCATCCGCTTGTCTACGTGTATGCGTTGCACAGAAAGAAGCAAGTATATCGGACCTTTAGGGTGTATGCTCTATGTGGGTTAAGTCATACTGTATGTGGCAGGTACCTTTACACGTAATTTATAGTTCAATATGCATTACAGTACTTTTATATAGTGTTCATGGGATGTAATGAAGCCTTTATTTGCCACTAGAGAGCGGCCATGCTTATTGTGTGTATTGTTTCATTTGCTGTCCTCCCCATCCTCTGTTCTCCGTGCGGGCACCAGCTTTGACCTGGTCACATCAGGGGCAGTGTCCATGTCCCTGATGTTCCAGCGGCCGCCCTTCCTGACGCAGACCCGCCCCATCTGGACCCCCAACAACGACTTCCTAGTGCTGGACCAGGTGACCATGTCCAGGGAAGAGGCCCCGCCCGCTAAGTGTGACGTCCGGAACGTTCTCAGCCCTTACCCGCTCGTGCTCCCCTCTCCTCTGCCCAGATACAGCGGAGCGTGCGCCGAGAGGGGGCCGGTGATACCGGAGTTACAGGTGAGGCGCACAGGGTGGGCATGTCACGGCGTGTTCTGTCCCAGAACTGATCCAAAGCTGTCACCCAGCCCACCAAGATTTGGTTTACATACAAGAAGGCCAGAGGTGCGTTCTGTAGAAGAACAATGTATGCGCACTACACCTTACAGTAGAGTAGATGCGAATACACCAGCCAATACACACGTGAAACACCTTTTTACATGCAAGTGCAAGTTTGATTGAGTGCTTGATCTGTGTTTTTACAGGGACAATGCACATTCATCAAGATTGCAGCAAAAGTGCCAGTTTTAGCCAGTGGGCTAATTTTCAGCGGCAATCGGAGGACAGTTTCTTTATTTTAAATAGTTACAATGACATTGCTATTGATTCAAGCATACAGAGCGACTAGGGACAAGCCATGTGCAATATAGTTGTGTACAGCTTGGCTGAAAGTGTCCTTCCTAAAGGGAACTATGCAGTCACCTATCATGGTAGACCGGTTGATCTGCTGCCATGGGTTTGGGTTTTCTGTTTGACAAAATGAGCCAGGAGAAGCCGGGTCATTTAAGATCTTGAATACCTGCATAAGTGACAAGCACAATATTTTGTCAACTCAGGAGCTCGTCTTTTCTGAGAATGACACTGGCTGTTGGGTTTCCTATCAAGCACTAAGAGCCTTGTTTGTAGACAGATTGAATGGGTTTTAATGTTGTACTGCAAGCTTGGGTCCAACTAGTCAAGCAGTATGTTTAGCAACAAGTCTAACAGGCAAAGTGATTTTGTGTCTTCTGCGTTTTCAGACTTGGGGCCCTGGTGTCTTGTCTAAGATGCAAGCGGAGGCACAATGTCAAGGCAGGAAATTAGCCAACGTGCCCAGGCCAGAAACAAAAATGTCACTATGTCTGCATTAAAAGTAGCCTTGTGCCGTCCTGAAACTAGAGCACTTACTGTAGTGTTCATTGTTATATACAGTATGTTAACTGTTCTATAAATGTCCTCTTATCCTTGTGACTAAAATGCCCTACATTGCACTCATATCCTGTTGAATATACTGTATTTAGGCAGTGTTATACTTACCGATATGGCATATGCTTTTAGACAACAAAATTATCATTATAGCAGATGAAAATGTGTCTGGTGGCAACTTGTTAACTTTAGTGTACACATGCACACCACTGCCAGTGCAAGTGTTAATTACACTTGCAACATTTAGACATTTCCTAAATTATCCATTTAGTAGACACCATAGATTATTTTGGGAATGTTGTGGAAATAAAACCGGTTCGTCGTGTAATCACGGTTACTAAATAATAAAATATATTCAAGATTTAATCCAGATATGTGGTTTCAGATCATTTTTAGATATATTTCACTATTCCACCCAGAAACACTAATGCCATTATCTTCCACAGCCTTTGTTGATATCGTTGAATAATTTAGATAATTAAATTACATGACCTACAGTATACTGTACTGTTGTGTGACGGGTAGGAGAAGAAAACAAAAAAAAGTGTAATTTTTAGTCATTAATTGCTGAGATGAGCGATGATGTTCTTTACCACTGCGCATGCACCTTTATCCTTGAGAGTTTCTGCCACATCAATTACAGCGGTAGCTCATTATTGTTACACGCAGCGGTCTCACAACAACACGCGCATCAATCTTCCTCTCTCACTGAGCTCTCCGCCGCCTCCTCCTCCTCCCCAGGCGGTGCAGGAGGAGGTGTACATCCCAGGATCCTTTGCCAAGCTGAGCTACTTGAGCACCCGGGCGGCGGGCTACCTGTCTCTGCTGCGCGTGCTCCTGACGCCACCGTCCCTGGCCTCGCCCGTGTCTCCGCTGGGCGGCCTGGCCAAGGTGCACGTACGCGCCTCGGTCCAGGGCCGGCTGTACCGGCGCTGGTACCCCGCGGCGCCGGGCCTGGTCCACAGAGTGGTCTGGAACAAGACGGATGTGTACGGGCAGGAGGTGTGGGGCCTCACGCACGCCACTGGTAGGCACATGAGGACACTGCATTCACTCTGGTTGCATCTGGTTTGATTAGGAGGCCTGTCAGAGTGATACAGTCTAAGCAATCAATCCACGATATGATATAATGTGATGTGATGATATTTTATCATATCATGATATAATATATTATTATTAGATGATATATTATATCATGATATCATATCATAATATAATAATATGATAATATGTAATATGATAATTCTATGATAATATGATATTCATATGATATAATATGATCATATGATATGATGAGTATCTTAATTTCTGGAAATTACTTTATTTTCATGAAACATTGTGGTTTATGTTTGGATTCATGAAGCTATAGTATAGGTTCACCCTCAAGCTTTACCTTGACACTTGTCCTCAGCTGGCCCCACACAACAACATTTTTAGCCCGATTGTGGGTCCAATTTGCCCCTCCCAACAATCGCGAGGTATATATAAAAAAAATCAACAACATATAAATAGAAACCAGCAGCTGTAGTGTCTGTATATGCTAGAAACTCTAGAAGAGAGACTCAAGGATTCCTGTAAGCACTGAGATTACACACACTGTCCCAATGCCTTTCACCACTGGAGGGCTCTTGCACTCTCTCTCTCTCTCTCTCTCTCTCTCTCTCTCTATCTCTTTATATCCATCCCATCCTTTCCTGCGTCACCTCTCATCCCTCGCTCTCATCTGTTAGACAACATGCGACTACACAGAGGTGGAGCAAAAGGTCCACAAAGTTTGAGGGCTAACAATGTGCAACGCTTACGCACTAAAGGGACTAACACAGCTGGGCGCTGTTCGCTTTGAATGACGAGGAACGAGGGTGTGGCTCGCGTTGAGTGTTTTACACCTCTGGCCAAGTGGCCAGATGCCTTACCCTCGACTCAAAGCCCTCTTTCTTTTTACATGACACTTTCATGACCCTCCCCCACCCCCCTCTCGTGCTACACAACACTCATCTGCCTTAACACTGTTTCCTGTGCTGGCATCTTCTCGTGAAGCGGCTTCTCTTCCTTTGAACGCTTGTTATCGCCCTCTCTCCATCCAATCTCTCCCGTCTCTACCTCTCCCGTCTTGCTTTGCCCTCTCTTCATCTCTTCTCTCCGCCCATCTTTCCCCCCCCCCTGGATATATCTCCTGCTTGGGTGGAGGACAGACGCATGCAAAAACCTATTTACATTCGCGCGCACGCACACACACACAGTATGTTCACGCACAGTTCAAGAGAAGGAGTGAAAGAGAAAGGCACGCTGTTTGCTAGGGCGAACACATTGCCGGAGGCAGGGCAGAATGAAAGCTTTCACCTGTGAGATATTGAGAGCGCACTCATGTGAAATAGCGCGCCCACACATGTGTATACACGTGCGTTCGTCAAGAGCAGGTGCACACGTGCATGTCGTCTGCGTGTTCATTGCTTTATTATATATAGTGAAATGATGTATTGAAGCAGTTCTGGGAATACAGACAAAGTCCCTGGGAGACTTCTCCGTCCTCTGTGTCCTGAAAATTGGCCTTGTATCTCAAGTCGGTTTATGGAACTATGAAAAGAAAAGGAAAAAGTATTGTAGGATGGATTGCCTTCACGGTCAGAAAGATATGTCTTTAAGTGGGGTACAATGTGGGCTGTTTCGAGATGTGTACAGATTACTAATTATTACCATTGTACCGATGTTATATGGGTTATTTTTATCTTCAAAGCTAGCGTCTATTCGGATCTATTCATGCTTCAGCAACGCAATGCGTGTGTACTTTACTTGACGTAGTTTCACTGCGTTGTCATGTACATGGATTTAATGTGTGAACCACATTATTACATGTGAATTTACTGCAGAGGTGTGTGTACACAACAATTAAATCATGCATACAACCATAAAACGTGAAAATATGCGAATACAATTACGATCTAGGGGTGAGGGTTACTTAATATAGTGTAAAACACTTTTTTTTCAAAATATTGAAACCATCTCATGCCCCCAAGGGGGGTAGTGAAGGAGATTATATCATCTTTGTTAGAAAAGTGGCTTTCCCTGCCTGCCTTGTTCATCAATTACACGACCATTGTCCCCTGTTCTGCTCTGCATTCTTGCACTTTCCAGTGCAACGTGAGATCCACGCCTGTGTTGATTGACAGTGGCATCAAGGCTGATAAAACGCACCTGTGTCAGGTGCACGCCTTTCATCCCCGCCTATCATCCTATTAGATCACACGTCATTCCAACAGTGACATATTGTTTTGGCTGCTGCTTTAGCAGTGATTTAATTAGAGCCTTCTTATAGTACAAAAATAGTCCCAAAGCTATTGCACAAATATGACAACATTAGGAGACTGGAAGTTTATCTAGGGCACTGACGATTTGCACGACTGCAAGGTTTTAGTGTGCGTGTGTGTGTGAGCGTATGTGCATGCGTGTGTGTGTGAGAGTACGTGCATGCGTGTGTGTGTGTGTGTGTGGTAGAACCATGCAAAACAAAAGTCCACAGCCAGAACATTGTGTTCTTAACATGGCCTTCAAATTGTTAAAGCATTAGAATGTAAATAATATAGGGTAAAGCAAGTGTATTGTTAATGTTTGCAAAATGAACATTTTAAATCACTGCATCCCAATGAACACTGCATGCTTTTCTAAGCCTAATAAAGCATGTTTATCTCTAAGTCTCTGTCACCTGCCACCTCTAAATGAATTACAATTGGAGCGTGTTGTAAGCGAGCTGAACCAAAATGCTGTTGATGGTGGCAGCTTGATGTGGGAAACGCTGCACAGCGTATCATTAGAGCTGAGAGGCCAAACGGCTAATTCTAGGGCTCCTTTATAAAGACAGGCTGCTCCTGATTACGCCTCCACTTGTGGCTGATCTGTCTCACACGCGCTATGATGAGGTGTCATTACGCGCCTTTTATCGGTCTTAACATTCACTTGTCTTGTAATATGGCAGGAGATGAGGCACGTTTGTTTTTCTTAGAGCGAGTATAAATCATATAAAGGCAGTTTACTCTGCTTAATATGTTGCTCTAATGAAAGTATAATGAGAAGTGATTTGCTGTGGTGTTGCTATGCATGGGGTTATCAAACCGTGGGTTGGGACACTGGCAGGACGCAAGATGCTTTAAAGGGGTCGTAAATATTCTTTCAGGATTTTAACCCGTTTCAAATTGTCTTTAATAAAAGGTGCAAATGTTTTTCAGAGATCTTTAATGTCTGCTTCTAACGGGATGCGGGACAGATAGATAACCACAGCATATATTTATTTAATTTTGTGTTTGACTTGTGTGTGCATTTTCCTTTCAGTATCAGTGGGCTATGAGTACGAGACCTGTCCTGGCGTTATCCAGTGGGAGAAGAGGACTGCTCGTATGCAGGGCTTTGAGCTCGTCCCCTCTAATCTGGGAGGCTGGTCTCTGGACAAACATCATGCTCTCAACATACCCAGTGGTGAGTACACACACACACACACACACACACACACACACACACTTACTTGACCACATAGGCCAGCATCCACCCATGTGTAAAATGAACATATTAGTTTGCCCGACACAGTAATGACAAAAACAAATTCGCAGATTTGTGAAATTCTGCTTTAATTGCATATTCATTTTAATTCTCCAGAAAAAATAATAAAAAGCGCAATTCCTGTGAGAATATTGGTAATTCTGTTTTAGAATTCAAAAATGTCATTTCCTAAGGGATAAAAGACCTCTTGAAAATGGTCTATTGGATCTAGGCAGTCTGCAAGCTTCTCAGCATGCACAGTGTAACATTTAATAAAAAGGGAATACTAACAATTTCCAAAAAAATTCAGATATTTCTTTCTGCGCGGAACCAGACAAATAAAATATCACACATATAGGGATTGTAACATTTCTAAATGTGCCGTTACAAATTGTGCTCATTTGTCTCTCTCCAGGAATCCTTCATAAGGGAAATGGAGAAAATGTCTTCCTCTCCCAGCAGCCCCCCATTATCACCACGGTGATGGGGAACGGCTTCTACCGAAGCGTACCCTGCGGCCCGAGCTGCAGCGGCGCGGCCCAGGACATGATGCTGTTTGCACCAGTGGCACTAGCTTGTGGCCCAGATGGCTCCCTTTACATCGGGGACTTCAACTTCATCCGCAGGGTCCACCCTGACGGATACACAAGGACAGTGCTGGAGCTTAAGTGAGAGTCTAAGTCTTTGTTTTGTTGAGTGAGATGTGTGATTTTGACAGGGGGAGCTACTGTATACTGGCTTCAAAGACAGGATTTTGACTGTTATATCAACTTAGGATCAGTTAAAATAAAGCATTAGATGAAATCAGTTAGTTTGGTATTAATTCCCTATGATGTGGTTGACGTCTGTATCTGAATCTTTAAATGAAAAGAGTCTCTGAAATTCAGACATCACAAACACTAATAACATTTCTTTGGCTTTTAAGTGAATCCTGAAGTCGTTGCCGAACAACAAAGATATATTTGTGTGTATTATGACAATTATGATACAGTATATTCAGTGGAGCTGCTGTCCTGTTTGCAAAGCTGGGCATCTCAGCGGGGTTCCACAGTCACTTGTCATTTACAGTAAATAATTCTCCTTATGTAACTCTATTCTTTTTACGCTCTGTTATTATTGTAATTATTGTATTTCTGGTTCAGACGAAGGTTTCATAATGTCTGTATTTGATACGTCCCAGTCCTCTGGGAGGACATGTCAAATAGCTTCCTGTTTAGGTTAATATTTAATGCGGAGCAACGAAGTGGCCTAAATCAACCCTAATATCACTTTATGGGAAAGAAAGTGACTCACTGTGACTCGTTAGTACAGTAAATGACATTTCTTTGTTCCTATCTTTTTCCTTTTTATAAACCTCTCCTCGATGGATTATTACAAGAAACCGCGATACCAGGCACAGGTGAGAAATAATTATTAACACCGCCTTTACACATGTACAGCACGTATACGTCGACACACAAACACGCAGATTAGTACACGCGTATGCGTCGTGTACTACACATGAAAGGAAGATACAAGCGGCAGCGTGTCTCATGAGAAAAGACATGTTGAGAAAATGCCTTGCAGCACCTTTTCCTTGTTTGTCTGCTGCAAATTGTGTTGAACTAGTTCAGCCGTGATGCTGATGTTTTCTGCTCGTTTTCCGTGTGTAGCGTTTGCCTTTTCTGTTCCAAAACATACCGCACACAAAGGTCAGATCCATGAAATGCTCATTTTAATTTTAACTAGATGCCTGCATTGAGTTTATACACTGGAAGCCACCCAAAGCGATGATGGTCGCACGTTTTCGAGGATTACGTCAAACTCGAGGATTCTGTGTGCTTCCTGAGCCTCTATCCTCCTGAAAGGCACCGGGACTGGCAAGGCTTTGGTGACAAGCCAGGCTGGAACAGAGCGTCAAATGCGCTAGCAGTTTGGGGTCAATACGCAATACGGTACATTGTGATTAGACAGATGCTGCTAACCGGGTTAAACTTGTTTCTATGTGTGTGGGTTTGTGTCACCTTTGGCATTCAGGTCAAGCATCCTCTTGCGTGGGCGTGTGTATGTGCATGCGCATGGGGGCGGTGGGGTTTCATACACAATGCTTACCTGTATACCGTATTCACATGTGCATATGATGCACACTCTACTCCTCTCTTCCCGCTCTCTGCAAATGGACCCCTTAAGGGCCTCATGTATTCCTCTTCTCCATCCATTCTCCCATTCTCTCCGGCAGCATTATACCGTGCTTCTCCTTTATTCCATACCATTGTTCTCTCAAGTCAAATGCATTAATTATTTACCCGTATTCAGCTTTCAAAGCTTTTCGCTCCACTTTCTTTCCCAGTAAAGTGCCTATCAGCCAGCGGGGCTTCAAAACAAGGCACTCTCCAAGGGGGAGACAATATGGGGTGTGCTCGCTGTATAAAACCCATTGTCTTCTCTTTTTTACTTCAAGAGTTTCCGCGCGCAACGTAGCAAATAGTGGAGGAAGCCCTGTGCTGTATTGTCTGGGAGCACAGCTGTACGACAGAGAGTCGGGCGAGGCTTGATCATTATGTTTATCAGCTCTGATCACTGCTTCCTTATGCCAAGAGGGAGGCTTTGGTGGGACTACATGTACTGCGGTTGTTGCTGTTGTTATTGCTCGTTTGTCTTCCGCTCAGTGGATGCTGCGTTCTGAGCTGTGAACGTGTAATTGAGATGTAAGACAGGTGAAGCGGATTGCGATGAGTTACTATGCGCCATACAGTACACACTGGCAAACAGAGGCGCGGCAGAATACCTTCACACTCTGATTGTGTTTAAATTATGGATGTGCATCGCAGAGCAGAGCTCACTAAACAGTTATTCACTTAATGCGCTGGGGTGACAATAACCTTTTGTTATTGGGCGAAATCCTCGCAATGCCAATAACTTCAATTATTTTGTTTGTGCTGATGATTCCCACACAGCAGTTAACCGTTGAGTCGTTATCATCACCCTTGGATACAGAAACCAAATATTTAAATCCTCTCACGCATACAACAACTTGTTGGCAACAAGTAAAATGTTGGAGCTCTAACAGATTTTCAAACCGCCATGACTTTGTCAAACGTGTTAAGTATTTACCGCAGTATGTTGCAGTCTGTGTAAAAATAACTGTGGGTTTTACATTATTATTTACAGTTCTGTCTTTAACCTTGTGGTTCCTTCTGTTCCAGCACCAGCCCGGCCCACAAGTACTACCTGGCCATGGACCCAATGGGGGAGGTCCTGTACGTGTCGGACACCAGCAGCCGCAGAGTGTACCGGGTCAGGAACCTGGGGCAGCCGAAAGACCCGGCGCGCAACCTGGAGGTGGTGGCTGGGACAGGGGAGCAGTGTCTCCCCTTCGACCAGAGCCACTGCGGCGAGGGAGGCAAGGCCACCGAAGCCGCACTCAACAGTCCCCGAGGTAGGGGAGAGATTCACGCATGTTATCCTCCGACAAGACCCACTTATAGATGCGGTGCATAGGCCGCGCATTGCAGCCATGGGAACGCTCAAGCCTTGTCAAGCACACAAAGGAAACAACAGTACATGTTACGCACACACCGTAGCAGATAGCATCACGATTGGGCTTAAGGGGATTTAAACAGACACAAATAGCATCTGCGTTTGGGAGGAAGAAATGTGCATCCTGTCAACTACCTGCTCCAATCAATCCCACGCACCTGGCCACCTCTTAGTCTCCAGTCCGCAACAGAGAGAGATTTTTTTTCACACAATTGTCACTCAAGCTACACCCACAATCCTCTCTGGTCCCCTCTGTCAGTCATGCTCAGCTAGTGTGCAGAGCAATCTGAAGCTGGAGGCTAGGAGCCCACAGGAATCAATATAGTCTACAGTAAAGAAATGTAGGGTAGCTCTGTCCCCATTCTTCACCTGTCAGCGGTAGTAAATACCATGCTGGGTGCAAAAAAAAAAGCTTGGAATTTGGTTGCGGTTTCCACGTTTCCCCTCAGGACATTGTGTTCTCACAGCGGCCACACGAAGACAACAGAGGATGAACAATAAGGAGAAATGAGATGGAGAAGAGGAAGAATACATCGGGGATGTTATGCCGCACATCCGCGCCAACAATTTGTCAAATGATACGGATGCCTTTATTCTCTGTGTTTGCCCTTCAGACTTTGAACATGCTAGCTTAGCCTTCATGCACTAATTGAAGATTCGGTCCCCGGACTCCGGGTGCACCCAGGGTCAGGCGTTTTATACTCTCTGGCTCGGTGCACTTCACAGACTCTTCTATGGCCACTGTGCCCCGGCTAACCTGCTTTCATGAAGGCTCTAGAGGTTTGTGCCTAAAGCATGCTCCCATCCTGCATTTCACACCCTCTGTGCACCAGTAATGAGTGTGGGACTTAACAAAGACATGTCTGCCAGTCTCTTTTATGAAGCGATGCCTCTGTGATACTCTCTGCCATTGATCATGATGCCGTGCTCTTGTCACCTCCTCGCTTCCCAAATTAGAGCCTTTCTCTTTCCCTTTCTTTTTTTCTTTTTCCTTTTTTTTTCTTCACACCGGCTGCCTCCGTCTCTTTTCGTTTGTGCCACTCCATTCTCCCATCAATGAATTACCTTTGTGGCTGTAGGGTTTTGCCTCCGCGTCGCCGTGCGCGAGAGTTACAGCGGTAACAGTTGTCGGCTAACGCAGTCTGCGGGGTCGCTGCAGCCAATGCCGTTGCCCCGGTCCATAGTCTCTCCATAGTGTAAGCTGCGGGGATTATGTTGTGTCCTTCACATGCTCACTGGCGAATACAAGATCAGGGGCATTGTTTGGAGTTGGCTCCACATGCGGCCCGCACAGTCAATTAGCCACGCAAATAAAAGGCCTCGCTCCATTTAGAATGGATCCCGTGTCCGACATGAAAGAGGCGTCTCTCCCACGAGAACGCACAGCCTTGGCTTCCATATCTGGACTCATTCTGTTGTCAGCGCGGAGGGGTGTTGCTTTACAGAGAAACTGGCCTATTTTGGTGTGTTTTGTTTGTGAACGTGCGTGCGTGCATGCATGCGTTTGCGTGTTTGGGTAGAGGATGAGTTCAGAGAGTAGTGACACCAGCGATTGGGAGTTTGGACGTTGGTGTTTGCTCTGCAGGCGCTTTATCTCCCGTTTGTTGACCAGCCCCAGACAGCAAAGCTGACATCCACAGAGAGGTGTGTGTGTGTGCGTGCGCACATGTGCCCGTGTTGTGAATGCGTGCGCGGGCTTCTGCGCCCCGGCTTGCGTGGGGCACGTGCGCGTCGGAATGAGTGAAGTCTGCAGCCTTACTCTCTTGACCCACAGGGGGCAGACTAATGCCCTTATCAGAAGCTGACATGCTGCCACCACATATCTGGCTTTTCCTCACTCTCCTTGAATTCTGCTGCACTCTCTCTCTCTCTCTCTCTCTCTCTCTCTCTCTCTCTCTCTCTCTCTCTCTCTCTCACACAAA
>JAODOY010029945.1:0-22514 GCA_025399855.1 Forbesichthys papilliferus | reverse complement strand
TATATACATACACACACACACACACACACACACACATTAAAAAAAAAACATGTATTCATAAATGATTGAAGCAACACTTTTAATACTTTTCATACTTCCACACCCTGACCCCATATAGGGAGTTGACCCACTTTTAAAAGCACTGCTATCAAGTCAATTCACACAAATATATGAATATATTTCAATAACAGCATCAAACGTGGTGACAAATTTGTGAGTAACCAGCCTCAGTTCACTCTCTACCTGGCAGTAAAACCCACTTCTCTGGCCCGACTGGACACCTCCTCTTTCCCCCTTATCCCCAAACCACATTCACATTCAGGAAGTAGATGGTGAGGGGGGTATGTTGGCAGGGCAACAAGTCTAAATCTAGCTCTCAAGCACAACAAACACAGCTTTCTTCAAACAGAGAACCACTGCTACTCCTCGGTGTGGCCTAACCACAGAACAGGCAACTAAATAACAAGTAAGTCAAGATAGGACAATAAGCTTCATAGCAGCAATCACCGCCAACCGCGTCTTAACAATATAGCATTCTTATTAATAACAGTCATTGGAGCCGTGAGTGACAGCTCATCTTCCACCTGCATGCACGCACGTACGCACATACAAAGACTTCTTCCTCAGAATCCATCAACAAAGCTCTTGCATAAAAAAAAAACACATAATGAAGTTCATTCATGGTGTTAAACCCCTAATACACACAGACACATGTTCAAATGCAAGCAGCACACACACACCCCTATTATGCCGTTAATAAAGTAGCCAGCTGCTCTATGTTATACATTCAAAGACTATTTAAATCCATATGTTTATCTATACAATTTCAGTGTGAGTATCATAAACAATATGTCCATAGGGAGCAATAACTGTATTGCAGCTGCCACAGATAATAAGGCAGAAGCTCCACACATTCACAATAATGGGCTCACACTGTACACTGGTGAACCTCCCGTACGCGCACAGCAGCACACTAACCGTAACGCTCCATAGGACAACGCATATGCAAATGAAACGAGACAGGGAAGAACCCCGGAGGGGTTGGGAATGAGTCCAGTACAAGAACACACCAGTAAGCACCTGAAGTGGCATGGGCTGACAGCTCCTTTAGTACACAACCTGTGTGTTCAACAATACAGGACACAGCGTACTTGTATCAGCCCGCCTCTTGAGTCACGCGGAAACGGGAAGACGAGCTGAAGCCAGGTGTTCTGACGAGACGCTTGGCAGGCCTCTATTCACCTCTGTTGTCACAGCGGTGCGTACACGCGTATGTCCGTCTCTCTAATGGACGCGCGTGCACGCACAAGCTGGGATTACAGAATGATCTTTTTATTTTGCTTAAAGCCCTGTCACGCTGTGCTTGGCTGAACACTGTCTGACCTCCAGGGCAGCACAGAAACTGTGCAAAGATTTAGGTTGATTTTTTAACAACGTTTTGTAATATCTATTCTTGATTCATTCGGTTCAAGTCTTCAAAATGACCTGTGCACCACTGCCAGTTATTCTATGAAGCTATAATGCTTTACAGTTGCACAATAAGATCCCGTGGGATCTTTCTAACTTCATCCTTCTGCTTCAAAACACCATTACGTGTTGATGATGTACATTACATTAAGTGTTAATGATGTACATCTGTACGCTCTCTAGTTTGATGTAGTACTGTGCTGTGATTGAATGCCTCTTGGCCTGGTCTCTTGCAAAAGAGATGTTCATCTCAATAAGAATTTGACCATACTGATTTTTGTTCCCAATACAGAGAATGCAGTTTTGACTAACAACGGTATGTCAAGATTCTACGCACAATAGAGGCTACATTTGATTTAACACAACATAGGGGAAATACAATACATAAATAAATGACATTTTGTTCAAAGCTGTGCATAATGTTACAGTATCTGTTGTTCTATGCTGCATGTTGTGTGTATTACAGGCCCATTACATGACATATGAGCCTTATGTTGCAGGGCAGCGCATGGCCATGTAGGCATGTTCCTAAGCTCCTCTGTATTGATGTGTATGGCTCCCATGAGTCTCAGACTAGGGCATGCTCCTCTATAATGATGTAAGCATGTGTCATTGTGTGCATATGAGTAAGGAGGTGGTGTTTGGAAGGACGACAAAGCACATTGGACAATTATATGCATCGGAAACCGATACAGGTTTCAAAATCGACCATAGCACACGCATTAGAAAAAGGTATAAAAGGCCATACGTGTAATGGGGAATATGTCTATGTATTTCTAGCAAGGCAATATTTCTCATTAATAGTACTGCATCTACAGTGGCTTCAAATATTTATGGTGCTTCGTGGAAATCCATGTTCTGACATGCTGATGGCTATCTGATGTGGCTGGAGTCTGATCTACGAGGACACGGTATCAAAATGATCCAAAGTGGCCGGGACAGTTACTCTCACACCTTCCAACAGCTACTGTATCAGTTCAGTCGCAGGGTCAACTCTTCCAGGGTCTGTCTGACAAGTGATAATATCAACATAATCAAAGACCAACCAAAAGAGCATCAAGGTCATTTCCACAAGATTGAATCTGCGAATGCTGTTTTGATAACTCACCAAAAACCCAGACACAAACATGGATAAACACCAATTTTCATGTCAAAACACGCTCAAGGCATGTTGTTACCAAAGCGTTTCATCTAAAAGGCTAATTGTAGCTTAGGTGGGAACTGTCAGTAAAACAGCTTTATTACAGGCCAAGGGCAGGGGACATCATTTACATGTGACGCACTTCCTGTGGTTCCAGCACTCATTGAACGTGGGAATATCACCGGCCCAAAAAAAAAGACAGAGAAAGGCAAAAGAGCCTTAATAAAAAAATACATAACTGAAGTAAGTAAATACCGTCTACTGCACTAGCATTGCACCGGAATTACAGATACAGACTTCGTGAGTGACAATGCAAACAGTTAATGAAAACAGACTTCCTCACTTCCGGAAAGTTGTCGAGCTTACAACGGTATGTGTTATCAGACGTTCAGCACAGAGTTTCTTATGTAACGTATACTGCTAGTAGATGGAAGAGGCTGAGACTAACATTTTTATGTTGAGAACCACGGCACTAAGTCATCATCCATGACGCTGTTTATTACATGGCTCATGCCTCTCTACAGCAACCAATTTGCTTTTTGTTTGGTTGCATCTTTGTTTTTGGGGAAGAGAGGTCAGCATCCATCAGTCGGCCTGACCCAGCGCCCTGGTTATACAAAGCACAGCATTGTGGGTAAAGCAGCTGCATTGGACAGATTGGCTGATTTCACAGGGGCAATAGCCAACAGCCCAACAGAGACTACTGTGAAGCCACGTCCACATTTAGGAATAAACAAACAGACCCTTATTATTAGTATAGTATTGTATTATAGTATAGTATTTCATCCGGCACCATCATAGACGAGCATCTATGTAAAAAGACAGATTTGCTGTGATGTGCATCAGACATTAACATGTCTGTATGCTTTGCCTTGACATAATCTAGGTTGCGTCATTTCATTCAGCAGACACAAAGAAAATTGAGAGTGCCAATAACCCATAGCCCAAATGAAACCACACCACCAGGTTATTGATTCTACTCTACTGTACATTAGTAGCCTATGGTTCCATTAACCTTTTCAGTGTCACAGGTGTTACTCAATCAGATAAGTTGCCCAACCAATCACATACACCCTGTTAAAGAAAGCTAAGCAGCAGGGCCGAGCCTCTCTTGTCTCTCTGACCCACTTCATGTGGCCATGGAAAGCCAGGTCCCAGTAGACAAGAGGCTTGGAACTGTTGTTTTTGTGATTTGGCAGGAGGCAATGGGAGTTGGCGGAGACAGGGGATGCAGCCGCGGCTGTTTCTGTCCCAGATAGAGGCACTGGAGGAAGCTGGCCCACAGATGACAGGGGGGGAGGGGGGAGGAGCAGGTTGTGAAAAACAGCAGGTTTCTCCATTGCTATGGGCAGGCCTTTAATGACTTCCAGACCCGTGCTTCTCAAATCTCTCCTCTGCCTCGTCTAGACTTAGAGCTACAGCCACCTATTGGACTCGGCCCTCCCATCCCAGCCAGTCTTTTGGTCAGCCTCTCGGCCCGAGACGCCTGGCGTTTGCTAAAGAGGACCCAAGCTGCTTTCATTCCATCCCTCAGGGAGTCAGACCAAAAGAATGCTGTACTCTAATGAAGACTTTGAAATGACAGCTGTCGTTTTTCTTCTGTTTTATTTTAAAGCTTTTTTTTTTTTAATCTCATCTCATAGCTGCCACTTCTGATGCTCTGAATGGAAAAGGAAATTGCATCTTTCAAAGACAAACAAACTTTGTAAATCTAATTAGGTGTAACCAGACTGTTTAAAGGATAAGTGACATATCTTACTAGCTGATATAACAGCCAATTGTGTTTTAGAGGCTGGCCACAGTTACCCTTTTAAACTCAATTGCACATCAATTTCAGTAAGTTAACCAATGACCACTTTTAGAAAATGGTGGGAGGGATTCATAGCCTGACTGTCTACATTCAACATTCTTCAGGCGGTGCATTTACAAGAGCCATGGCAGCCTGTTTGCAAAGACTGGATAGGCCGCTTAGAAACTCAAGCTCACATATGTTGAGAGGTATCTCTGCCAAATAGCTAGATACATTGGTCATGCGCACAACTTAATGAATGTCCTCATACAAACATAGGGCAAATACACTGAATGTATCATTTTATAATTAAAATGCAACTGCAATTATTTTGGATGAGACTTTTTAACACTATGAACTGGGTAGAGTCAATTTTCAGTGCAGTACATTTCATACATAGAATTAAAGAATGCACTCCACTGCTATGGAGGTTCAATGAAATGCCATCTTCTGAAGTATATTAAACATTGTAATCAAAAGGAATCGATTTTTTCTGTGTGACCTCAGCAGTTGATGGTTATCTAGACAGCATACCTGAATGTTAATTGTCCCGTTCAAGTTTGTGGCAGCAAGATTATAGTGATTAAATTAGAGGGAGGAAATTTAGCTAGCAGAAATAATACCCTATATGAGCATGCATGCGCGCGCACACACACCCATGTGGTTAGTGGTGATGCGCAGGTCGTGGAGGATTTTTTTTTTTTATCAACCACCCGAATCCGATTCAACCCGCAACCCGCCAACTTTAACCGATATAGCAATGGCGATAAAGAGATAATTTATCTCTAATTTAATGCTCGTTTCAAAGGGACAAACACTGGCATAGACAATAGCCTATTGCAGAGCCACCAAAGTCCTTATGCCTATTGTCTCTGGAACCAGGGTAGACTACAGCAAAGTGAGTGAGCAGTAGCCTTGCTTAACTAGGCCTATTTAACTGTTTCGTTTATCTGTTATCAATAGGCTACGCTAGCATAATACACAATTCCATATAGCCTATAGGCAGTAGCCTGTCGGAGTTCGCGGAGATATCGAGGATCGGAGAATCCCCACTAATAGTACACACCAATAGTAGGCTATTTATTTCTTGGTCGGCTGCATTTTGACCCGATACACCCACAACCGATACTGTAAGCTTATCTGAATCTGCTCGACCCCCGGGCCTCACTTGTCTCAGTTGTCCACTCTATTCTTTGAGAAATATGTTGTGGATCTCATCAATGAGCTTGACAAACTTACAAACATCAGGCTCTTCGTCAGAACCATCCGGGCAGTCCTTCTCTCCATCACAGCGCCACCCTTTGGAAATGCAGGTCACCTGGTCTTTGCAAACAAACTGCTTAGGGCTGCAGGTCTTTGGGGCTGAAAGAAACACAAGGCAAAAAAGACGAGAAAAGTCAAACCAGATGACCAGAAAGGGATTAAGGCCCTATAGCTAGCAAGGTCAACTGTGTTCAGTGTCGGCCCCAGGAACGGTGCTGTGGTTGCCACTTAAGCCCCAGACACATTGAAAGTGACTAGCAGCAATGTAGCGAAGAGGCAATGGAACGTCAATGACTTGAAGCGACTTGAATCGAGGACGGGATGTAAGCCTGGAATGTAAACAAGTGGCCAACATTTCAGCTACAAAATAATGGGTGACAAACAAATCGCTGGTGGAACAATGTTATATATTATATAATGTGTTTAGGGCTGTCCCGAATATAGATTTAAAATACTTTATGGTATTTCCAAAACGAGTATTCGAATACTCTCTCAAAAACACCATTAAAAACACTCAACTATAATTAAGAAGGATGACAGAAGTAATCTTAAATTACTTTTGTCAAATAGCATATACCTCTTGTATTAGCCAATAAGAGTGTGTGTTGAATGAATAGCAACTCTCTCTTCTTACAAACCAATTACAATCAATTGTGTGGATGGCACAGTGGCAAGGCAGGCAATTACATTTCAACATGTGGGTTTATATGTAGACAGCAGGGATTAATGGGAAAACATGATGCATGCATATTGTGAAAAAACGAATACTTGAATCCCGATATTTAAATCGAATACATACCCAACGAACGAATACCCGAATAATCTAATATTTGGGGCCAGCCCTACAATGTGTTATGTTATATACTGTATATAACATAGAATATACTATACAGTATTCCAGGTACTGCACTGCATAACCTGGTTCCACCTCAATGGCCAGGTCATCGTTCCCAAGCCAGCAGCAGTGATGCAACATGTCTTAAAGCTATCAAAGGACATGTTGTTCAGCAAGCAAGACCACCGTGCATCCCCATCCTCGATTTACCCTTAAATGACATTACAAGAGAAAAGGCAGTTCACTGAATAGCAAGTCAAATGAGGTAAAGTATTCAAACCCACACCACCTCAAGCCCTGGTCGTAACCACACAGCATATAAACACAAAACAGACTACAACAGACTCTCTCTCTCTCTCTCTCTCCAAAACAGTGCCCACTGCCCAGGCCAGCATGATGCATTCCAGATAGGGAGGTTCTTGGCATGCCCCATAAGTCGAATAGCCAAATATCCATAGTCCAGCCCAGGGACCACCACATCACAATAACATTAGGAATAATCACTGTATGCATCGCACTCTTTAATGTTCACAGGGTGCCTCGCAATCAAGAAGATATAATATAAAAACAGAATTGCTAGCGTTGTGCATGTGTATGATATGAATGATATGATAAATACATTCATGGCACGGCCACCGTGTCATTACTGTAGAAACGAAAACAAACACATTGCTAGCGTAGCTACGGTTACAGTTATGTCCAGTTCCTAGCCCGGACGCAGCTATGGAATGAAACCAGTGAGTGCACACAGTGTGAACAACATCTCCGAAGTGTGCTTCAGAACATCCTCTCTTTCTTTCTACCGTTCTGTCCTGACAGACATGTGGCTACACCCTACTGTAGGCCACCTCATTCAGACTTTCCACAGTATTGAAAGGTAAGGAGAAATAGATTGGGTCCTTCACTTAACTATTACAAGTGATGTTTACACCGCTTAGTGAACAACGTTGTTTTTATCCCTTACTCCCTTAGCAAATTACGTCGCTAACCCATCCAAGGAAATATACCGGTCTGTCCTGCAAGCTGGAGCAAGGTGTGTGTGTGTGTACACAGCAGGCACACAGTATAGGCTAGTATTCTGAAACATTCTGTGGTATTATTACAATGGGACATTGGTATTAGGGACGTCATGGTAAATGGAAGAAAACCCTATCATAGTTACAGGATGTATGCCGCAATAATAAACACATATTTGACACTGAGCTGCTGCTGAACGCCTCCAACGTGTTTGTGTGCCATTTACCTCTTTGTGCTGAGTCAGCCACATCAGTGTGCCACCCCGTAGCCATTACCCATCAGAAGGGCCGTTACAAATTTGTAACAATGCTTTTGACGACGCCCCCCCACCCCCCAACACACACACACGCACGCACAGCCAGGCAGGGAAACGTGTGTTACACTTCTAATGTGTGGCTAGAGGGTGCCTCAACACCTACGTAATTACGTGGTCGACACTTAGGTCAAATATAAACAGTGTGCCATAATGACTATAACTTAAAACAAGATTTACAGTCACAATAATGGATGACTTGGGATAACAGGCCGCAGAATAAGCAACGCTATTAGGGCGGGGTGTAAAATGGATGGCTGGATTCTGCATTCAAAGCCAGCCTGCAGCTCACTTCAGTGAAGGGATTCCTGAAACGGTGCTCAAGCTAAAAACCCTGAATTTAACCTGACATGTTAATGCACAGACACTCTCTACTTATCCTCCTATGCGTGTGTGTGCGCGCTCGCGTGCGCGCACGTGTATCTCAGACGACACAAGGTTTTGAATAATTCATGAATTGCACACACTTGTGAAAAAAGGGCATTTTCTTTGGAGTGTTTTGATATGGTGTGTGCGTGTGCGTGCATGTGTGCGTGTGTGTTGGTGTGCCCGCGTGCAACTTCCTTGAGTTTCTGGGTCGTGTGACGCCACAGAGGCGTCACATAAGTGCGATAACTGCTCTTGTCAGCTGGGCTGAGAGCCTTCAGACACAAGAAGACACTGTGAAGCGCCGAGAACAGACCGTGTAGGCACACCAACCGCTCATGTGGCACAGTAGGAGCGCCCCTGAAACAGGTATTCTTACGCAGCTCCGACAGAGAGACAGAAGGCCGTGCGCTAGACAGAGATATATGTAGTAGCACTATTTTAAGAGCAGTTGAGGGCTATGGTAAACCTTTACGGTACGACGTGGATGACGATAACATCAGAGGTTTGTGACCCGAGAGACAGTCAATGAATGTGAACAAGAGTAGTATTAAAAACGGCATTTAGCATTCAAGCACAATTTGTTACAGCAACAAACACGTTGATCCCAGGTGTCAGGGACGCAAAAGGGGGACAGGGGAGGGTACTGACTGTGTCCCCGCCCAACTGGGGACAGAGAGAGAGACAGAGAGAGACAGAGAGAGAGAGGCTGGGCTGGGATACTGAGGCGGGATGGGGGAATGTCACACATGCTATCAATGAGCTGTCTGTGTGTTTACCCAAGCGAAGGATGCGTGAACACGCCTCGGGACAACGCCATTTGGGCTGGAACGCAAACCTCATCCACCCTCCCCCCACCACCACCACCACCGTCTGCCGGCCCCCCAGGGATGAACTCCGTCTTGCCGTTTGAGGAAGCTCCGTCTTGTAAAGAAAACACAGGTCTCTGTCGACCCCTCGCAGGCACCCATCCACCCACACAAGCGCTATAAATACCCTGGAGGCTTGCCTGTGGGACGGGCAAGGCAAGGTCACCCATGGACCGCAGACACTGAGGCTACCGTCTTATCATGCACCACTCATCTGTGAGGCGGTGCAGATGACGGCTGGCGTTGCCTACATCCTATTGTGTCTCGACCGGAAACACAACCAGAGATATGCTGAAGAAGAGAAGTTAAAGAACAACTCTAAACTGTTTGTCATTTGGGTCACAGTTATTACAATATTAGAAGTGGGAACGGGAAGTTGTCATCTGTGATACCGAGTCAAGAGCCACGTAATGGACGTGCCTACAAAAGGAAGTAAGAAGTGTCCGCTGCATGTATTCATAGCTGGTGTGAAAACTTAGTATTGCCAAACAACGGTACCGTGTACTGTATTTATTGTTGTTGTTCTTGCTGTTGCCTTGGCAAAATAAGAAAGTCACTTCTGGTGCCAATAAAGCACATTTTGAACTGAACTGGAAATAAAGAGATGGAAAGTACAATGCAAGGGACATCTGTATGATACGCCCACTTCTTAGTGTTACTGCACAGTGCAATGTGTGTTTTAGAAGGCTGCATTCTTTCAGCATGCTTAACAATATGGGGCTTGGATGAAATTAATGGCTCTGCTATATTATTGTATTGTGTCTCGTCTGCGCTAGCGATGCGTTCAGGCTCAAGAGTATTGTAATTCATTGAAAACCAAAACATGCAGGGATTAGAAAAAGAAAAGCATTGCCAGTTAGTCAGTTTACATTTACATGTTTGTCTGCTGGGGAGGAGGGGGGCACTGTTTAGTCTACTGAAGACACAATACTGTAGCAATACTCCCACTTTATCACAGACCATAACGGGTTCTCAAGGAAGAAGTATTCAATTCCTCAGTGATGCTCTAAATATTCACAGGTTCTACGATGAGTGATAAAACATAATAGCTTTCAATGTTTAAGACTTCTATAAACAACTAACCACATCAACCGGACTATTGTAACAAAGTTGTAACAATAGCTCTAGATCTGAAATCAGAAACTCTACAATGTTGAGTCAAACAAGTGACAAGTGAGCTCCAACACACTGTTGTTGTTATGGACAACAGATACCACAAAGAAAACCCATGTTGGTTAAACACGCAGCATGTCTTTGTGGAGTTTCAAGACAGAGCTAACATGAACGAGAGAGAGAGAGAGAGAGAGAGAGAGAGAGAGAGAGAGAGAGAGAGAGAGAGAGAGAGAGAGAGGTTGATATGAAAAGGGAAGAAAAGGACACGGGGAACCGTTGAAATCTTGTCTTAAACCGTATACATGGCCGACCTCTGGGCTGACCCCAGGACGTCGTGTTAGGTATTGAATAGGGCCAGTTAGAAGAAGGGCCCCATTTTACTGACTACAGCTGTGTTGGCCTGCACACTTATCCCTCTCCTTCAACACCAGGATTCGCTGATGGAAGAGAGTGAGAAGAAGAAAAAAAAGGGGGGGAATAGGCCTCTCAATTTGTCAGGTCACAAAACATGGGGGGTGGGGGAGGGAGAGGAAAAGCCCCAGCTGTGCCTCTTAAATAAATCACTCTGGCAGAGGTTGGGGTAATGCAACAGTCCTGTCACTAGATAACTAACTAATGGAGGAAGAAAACCAAACGGAAGACTTTGTTATTCCAACCATGTTTAATGTAGGCCTCTCTGTTTTAAATGCAAACTGATCAGAACTGTGAATTGCCTTTTATCGTGGTAATTATGAGTCTTAGCTGCCAAGCCATGCTAGTCTCCAATTACACTGTACACAAAAAAAAAAAGTCCTTAACACGTTTTTGACAAGACTCTCAAACTGTGTGTGTGCGTCTGTGTACCACTATTTGAGTTTGTGGCTGGAGCTGGGTGAATCCAACACAGGATGTGAGTACGTTCAAACCGATTCAAAATAGCATTTATGTACGCACCATGAGCAGAGCATAATAAACTTATACACAGAATGTACTCCTCACTGACAACAGACGCCAAGCAAAACAAGGCTTTACCAAGCAGCACATTGCACAGGAAAGGGTTTACAGGTCAAATCTAAGCACAACCACACAAGCTCAATCTCCACATGTGTTCATTGTTTGGAGAGCCCGAAGTTATTAAGCAGAGCTGCGCAATCAAATTGTGAAATGCACGAGGAGTTATTTGGATGTCTGACTGAGATTGCACCATGTCTGAACCCCAGACTGGTAATCAACCATGTCTGTTTGCTCTAAGGGTTAGCGCACTAGAGGAGACTATAGCCCATTTAATTTTGCATATAGTAGCAATTAAATGGAAGTCAACCACAACAGATGAATGAGAAAACCATTAGGTTCAATCAAGTCTGTATTAACAAGTTAGCTGGTTTAGACGAATGTATGTATTTATAGAGAGGCTAGAACGACAGTTAAACCTGCTTAGAAAAATTATGAGGGACATTTCAAATTTCAGTGTGACGCAAAAGCTACAAAGAGAAGTTTCCAGAATGTTGTGTTAATTTGGTGCTGGGTGACTAATCTAGGACAATTTTATACAATTGTCTGTTGGTCTTGTAAAATCAAGTAATTATTTTGGTCTAGCTTGTTTATTTAATTTAAAACGTAGGCTTATTTTAGCAGGCCAGCTTCCATCAACAGCTGTAACAAACATATCGTTGAGAGAAAATATATGAAACATGCAAGTGTTTGTGTGTAGATTGAATGTACAGTATATAGCATTGGGTCACAACATGCTTCATTAATTTATATTACATAAAACAAAATGTAATAATTTTAATTTGACTGTTAATCTTTAATTTCAAGTGCCTCTATATGAATTTCTGCCACTAGATGTCACACTAAGCACATCAGCATCTCAAAACAGATGCTCCTTGGGCCTCAAGCACACATACATGCACTAACATATACATAGCATAGGTCACCAAATTCAGCTAAGTAAGCATTGGCACAACTTCAGCAGTAAATATTTGCAATACATATCTATATTTCTTTGTCCAAACTGGTTACGTACCTACATCACATACCTTGTTTTTTCTCAGATTTGAAAACATTGCACTGAAGCACGGAATGTATCATCAATTCCTGGACACTTTTATAAAGATGTTTGCAGAGACTAATAGATCTCCTCCATAGTTGGCATACAGTGTCTTGCAGTTGTGTGCATGTTATTCAACACCATGCCCATAACCATGAGCTGTATTGTGTCCATCATCCCAATCAACATGCAATCAGTTGAGTTACAGATCCCTCCCCATGACCCACACAGACCCAGATAATCACTATATTATTTAGTATGGTGTGGAAGGTGTGACTGATTATTAACTAACCTGTGTGAATCAATAAACAACGTTTCCTCAGAAATAGCATTGCTTTTCTATTTCTAAAGAGTGTTAGGTGGTTATATTCATTGCACACGTTTCAAAGGGATTTCCATGCAAAATAAAGAATACATCTGTCAATCATGATTTGTCATTTGACAGTATTCATAGATAATCTGATTAGCGTGTGTGTGTGTGCGTGCATGTGGATGTGGATTGGATAACTTTACTAGTGTGTGCACATAAGTGAGTAATATTAAGCTATATAATATGCAACATATTAGTGCAATACTAGAAGTGAAATAACATCACTTTCTTAATTGAAATAAATTGTCTGAATTTTGTATCCGATCTAGTGTCCCATTCTGTCAGATACAGTAAGCTACTGTGGCGTCCACACAGTATTACACAGCTGAAACAGACAGGTATTTCTCACCTATCAACGTATTGAATACAAGTCAGTAACACAGTCCCACATGGAAACAATTCTCCCTTTTAATCGCAAATTGAATACATTAAGTGTATGTTTTAAGATCAAACAATAGAAAAATATGTACAGTATACTGTATGACGGAGACAGTAGGCTACTATACAGTACTGTGTGCTTTCTAGTCTAAACTGCTTGTTTTACAATGCGTATGGCAGGTATATTAATTATTAGTGAGCAATAAGCATAAGCAGAGGCAAAAAGATGCAGTAATTTATAGACTGGTATTCACCCAGTAGTACACAGTGTCAAAACCTGCCTAGAAATATATAAATATGAGTCAGCCAAAAAAGCTGTGTCAGCTTTGCTTAAATACAATATAAACTATCTTTACATTTATTTCAAATTAGCCGAAAATAAAGTTTTAGATTTGGACTTTTCCCCACTTTTGTCAGACGTGTCTCATGTATTCCTTTTGTGTTTTGGCTATTTCCATATACTGTAGTGTGTGCATAACACTTCAGCAGGATTTTCAGTGGATTTAGATCACACATGAATGTCACTTAAGCCATAGTAACTGGAAAGACATGTAGAGTACCTTGGTTGAAAAGGGCAGCTTTCATGTAGAGACAGTGATAGCCTAAACACTATTCATTCAATATTCTTATCCTTAAATAAATTAGACATGGAAGATCTGCCCATTAAAGCACTTTACATATTGGCCCACAACTTTAGGAGAAATACAATACCAGTGGCTTGCTTGGTTGCTTTATCAACATGTAAATATACTAAGTCTATTTTCTGTAGATAACATCCTTTTTTACATTCTGCAGTGAAGAGCTTGCCTTTTGGCAGCGCAGATGTCAACATGTAAGTGATGGCATTCTCACCCCTACTTTAGCCAAATGCTGAAGCAGTTCTTGTGCTTACCAAATGTCTATAAAAAGTAAAAACTGTATGATGGCATATATGAACACCCAACCTAATTTGATAACAGCAATCAAAACCTTTGACGATATATGCCATTGAGAATAACAGTTGATTTTTGAGGTCAATGCAGGCACTGACATATTTCTTGGATGAATGATGAAAATTATGTTATGGAGGGATTTTATCTCTAGTGGACCTCCAATTAGCAGTGCTCTGAACAATTTGATTCTCCTTCAGAAAATAAAGATCTATTTATGACCAATTAAACTTTGGTGACTGCTAGAGGCCATATACCTTACCCTGGCTATATGATATTAATATAATAATGTGTATCTTCTATAGAGGTGTGAGTCTGTATGGATTGCAGTGGCATATTATCAAAATGTAACACAAATAAATGAAAGATGAAAACAAAGCCATCTTATATGAATCAATGATTAGCAATGAAGTAGTGACCTGAAAAACTGGTGGCTCACTGGACATAACACATGAAACCTGTGTATACACTGCAATAATACTAACACCATATAAAGGCCTATGTTTGAATATAAGTTGGAGTAGGTAAGTGTTTCTGCATTTGTTATGATTGTAAACAAGTAACATTTAATTCTACAAATATATAAGAATATAAACCTTTGGGAAATGAAAAAAGGAAAAAATAAATTGTATGGCTCTTTCATAACAGCTATTTCGTTATAAAACAGAAGATGTGCTATAGTTTTCGACATTTTAATACTTTCCAGGTCTGTTTTTTTTAACTTGTGCTTCTCAATTCCTTGTTATGGTCATAGGGGGAGCTGTTTCAGGATTCCATCAGACTGCATTTCTATTATTCTTTTCTTGCCATCAGTTTGACCAATGAAGACTTCACCTCGCATGTCGAGTGACTATATTTGTTTTCTAAGTTATAAGAAGATTATTTGCAACAATAACAAGTAACTATGTAGGCCACTGTGGTTGTGTAACTTATTGACTCGTGTCAATAACTAGTCAATAGTCTACAGTCAGTAGACTAGTGTTCAATTGCAGGCATGGAGGGGTCTCAAAGATATTGAAAAAATGCCTACTACCAAATCAAAGAGCTTCTGTAAACCACCCCTTTGAAATTAGTGAAATTACCTTTAAACATCTGGCTATAATGGTTATATGGCTTGTGTTGTGCAACACTGTCACTAGTCACCACCAATGATATTGCTGCAGAATAGGCGTTTGAAGATCATAACAGTGTATTTTTAACATGTGTCACAGGGAATACAAATATAAAACTGTTTTAATTGCTGTCTCGCCTCGTCACTCCACATCGCATTGTCTGGCTTTCTCAATCGAGTAGTAGAGGCAGACTAAGACTACTTCATTGAGCATTTTGCAACCAGAAAAACAATAGTATCATTTTATACGTCCCTGCTACAATATCCCTCAGCAATGCAAGACCCTTCGCTTTCCAGTTTTTCATAACATAGCCTAGCTAGTAGGCTAAAACATGAATAGTTGTGTTCATATTTTGTTCATGGCTGACCATACATACCAGCAACAGCTCTTGTTGGTAGGATTACCTCCAAACTGTTCATGAATCCCAAGAAAAGCAAACCAGTCGCTAATATTCTGGCTGTGGTGCGCAGCATCGTAGCCTATCTTAACAGATAAACACGCTGGATATTACTCATCAATCGCCGTTTGGTCCTGTCAAGCTGGAGGTTGCAGACAGGCTACGACGTGGTATTGTGCCCCGGCGGTGATGCTCCTCGCTGGAACTGCGCTTTCCGACGTGCGCAGTATATGTGCAAATGCTTCGTTGTATTGTCCTCTTTAGGCGAAAGCCAAGGCTTTTCCAGCCCGGGGTGTCTATGGGTTGCCTGGATGCATGTATAGCCGACTACAAAGGCTAGCAGCAGGCTGAATTGAGCATCAGGCTAGCCTTCGCTCAGTTGCAGTCAGAGATCAGAACTGCGCTTCTAAATCAGTGTCCGTTTTCGCTCTGGTCACCATTGAATAGCAACAGTAGGGGTTAGAAAAGTGAGGAGAATTGTTTCTCTACAACATAGCCTACCACCTCTGCCGCTGGTGGCCACAAATTGAACCGGTGTAAAAACTGAACCCCTCTCTCAGCCGACTCGGGCGTGCGTGTATGTGCGCGGGTGTGTGTGACGTCGTCAGCATCAGACAAACATCGCAGACCAGCCCTCCCATCTCTCACTTTGCTGCCTGGCAAACATTATCACATTTGGTTTATCCAAAACTATTCACACGCAATTTAATGTGAAGAACACTCGCATTTCATTTTTAAATGAACAGTCTTAAGCATCTGTTTTAATGTATCGTATATTATATATATTTCATCTGATTCCTTTAACCAGTTGTATTAACGTATGCCATCATTTCAGTATATTATTTATCTTTATTGTAACCATTATACCCACTGTGCTGCTAATGGTCATGTAACTAGCATCAAAAAGAATAGGGAAATACCTTATGTTTATTTTTTTTAATGTTTTTATATGATTCCTTTAACCATTTTTATTAATGTTGTTTTCCTGTATTTCTATTTGCTTATGGGAAGCACGATTGTGCATGTATTCCCTCTCTGTAAAGCACTTTGAGCTGCAATTCTGTATCAAAAGTGCTATAAAGATTATCATTATTATTATAATAATAATTCTTATTATTATTAATTGTTATATTAATAGCAACAACTATACATTACAAATATGTATTTCATTCAAATACAATTGTTGATGTTAGATAACTATGAATTATATAATTGGCAAAAATAATATTTATTATTGATGCATTTTGATTCGGCCTATTATTTAGGAAATGTGTATTTGCGTAGTGGATTGATTATTTACATTTACAGAGTTATTGAGGATACATTGCTATAATATGATATTGTGAGGCAGTAGCCTAGCATATACGCCTATAGGCTATTCTGCACCACTTTGTGTGTGTTCTCATTTACATAGCACGACTGTGGAGTAACACCGGATTCGTTTTTCATCATGCACACAGAACGGAAACAGATCGTACACCTATCAGAACAGTACAATTCTCAGTACAATTTTGTACTATCGCTGACTCTACCATTAAATCCATCAACATATCGTGTGATTCAATATCAGAGTAGGGTAGGCTACTTTGCATAGGTATCTTAAATGGTCAACATTTCTGCAAGGTCTGTCTATATGATAAACAAAACAGACAATGAAATGCTATAACTATTTAATTCATAAACCAATCACCTATCACAATTAGCCTAAAAAATAAAGACCTATAAAAACAATGTTTTTCAATTGTAATAATATTTATTTTTGTAATTGTAGAAGCTATGCTATTGTTAACGCGAGTGTAAGACATGATAGGCCTATCCTAAAAGCATCTTCCTAAAGCAGATTAGAGCTTTGTTTTAGAAAGATAGACGACGGTTGCCATCTAGTGGTGTAAAACACATTTTATTTTGATAGAACAATGGGTCCTTCTTAACCGAAAACAAATCGTAGCCCGCACAGAAATGATAAAATCTCTTCATGAACTAAAATATGTCAGTTTATTTAAAGGCCTGCGGTTTATTGTCAGATTCGCACTGTTTCTAGCCATGTTTAGTCTCAAATTGATGGGACAATCTTTAGTAATGTTGCCTATTAAGCCTTAATTGCCACAAAAAAGCAGCTGACAAGTCATGAAGAAAATAAGGCTACTCCTCGCTATTGCTTCATCCATTACGTCATCCCTGGAGTCAGAGATATTGTTACAATCGTCGCAATAGCCTTTTAATATGCATTGTTCTAGTGTCTTAAACTTAAGCTGACACTGATAAACAAAAAATTATCATTTTACCCTCAGATTATTGTATTCCAAAAATATTGGATAGGTTATTGTTCAATTTAGGTTAAAATCAAATACACCAGACACATCACCTCCTATATCCACTGCAGGCTGTCCATTGAGTGTTATTCTCTTTGGCTAGTGCCGTCTGGTGCCATTAGCCATATATAAGGACATGGGCACATACTGTAGCAACAACAGCTACACATACTTGCCCTACCTTGTACTTATTCCTCTGGTACTCCTCTTACCAAAAGTACCTGCCGGTACTCTGTTTCCTTTTCCTGCCACTGGATGGAAGCAGATCACTTTGAGATATTTCTGTTTCGGGTCAATGGAAGTTGAGTATTTTCATTCAAAGAAAAATAATACAAGAATACTATTTTATGTGGGGAAATTATAAAAGAAAAAATGTATTTTGTAGTATGTTACAATCAACGCCCCCACACATTTATGTTGTGACCTTCATACAATGTTTGGGGTGATTTGACCTGAATACACCCTGAGATATATAGCCTAGTTTTATGCCTGAGACATACAGACGAACAGAAACACGCACGCACTCTCTCACACACGCGAACACACACCCACACACAAAATTGTGTTGAAATATTGAACATTTAACTTTAGCATGCTGATGAGACAATACAGCTGAGGTACAGTACGAGCGGGAGCATTTGAATAACCCACAATATGACATAATGAAGCTGTATGAATACTTAACATGTAATGCACATGCTAAGTAGTTAGTACAGCGCTTGTTTGACTTTAGTGTTCTAATGATCTATTGTCTGCTGATGAGCAAAGATGCAATATTCTGCTATGCTCTCGATGAAAGTAGAAGAAGTTGTGAGATGTATGTCCCATTCATTTTTAAGGTGTGAGCCCTTAATTTCCACACCAACTTTGTTGATGTAGAGTGGGCCAGAGTCTGCACCTCCTGAAATCCACGTGGAGTTCCTTTCTTACTGTGGTGTTCAGTGTCAGGTTGTTTACAGAACACCACAGCTCCAGTCAGTCAGTCTCTGGACCTCTTCTTTGTAGGCAAACATGTCTCCTCCTATTTATCTATTTTACAGTTTGATGGCTGAGCTTGGCTTATGGATTTAAATACACCAAAACTATTTTGTTTGTATATATTGCATATTTTGTGGCCAGAGTTTCCAAATTCAATCAAAACATATCATGCCTACCTAATAATATACTGCGACATATGCAACATGCAAACCTTTGATCTCAAAAAGGAAATCAAAGGTCTCTACTTCATTGACTGAACCATTATATCAGCTCCCACCTCTTACTCTCTCATCTTGCTTGATTTGTTTCAGAGCCAGATGGATTACCTAATCAATCAGAGTTCGTAGAACTCTTTCCATGTGTCCGTCCCACCATTCCCTATAAGTCTGAGACCAAGGTTTCCAGCCATTTGCTTAAAGTAAAACCTAACTTTAATTATGCCCTCATCTGTAGACTATAAAGTCTTACAATAACTATCTAAACAGGACATTGTTTTATTTGTTAGTATTGTCTTTCACATACTTACAAATCACATAAGAATACAATATATAATTGCATAACGCAGAGTCTCATATATACATTATCGAAACAGTTAAGGCCACAATGGTTTACTGTACAATAGGAAATACAAAAAAGCATTATAAAATACCAAGTTCCCTTGATGCATGTGCCCATGCAAACTATATGGCAATTAAAAATGAAGGGGATGTCATGGTGACTAATCACCTATGTATTAATGAGCCACTTACCCGTAATAAGTCACTAATGGTTCAAATGAGATTTGAATGGTGCTGATACATTTGCCCCCTTGATCACAGATATCCATGTATTGAATGTTATACATTCTCCATATGTTTTCATCTTTGAGGGGAAAGAGCAGGCAATGCTGATAACACCTAAAGAATTCCAGGCATGCACAAACAGCCCTTCCCCCCATAGGCTGGGCCCAGTCTCCATCCCCCTACCCTTGTTCCATTCTTGGCTTTTTTTCTCTCACTCCATCATAACCCAGACATTCTGCTTCTTCACACTCAAATATGTTCCTTAAGTTGGTTCAGATATTGTGAAATCTTGTTTTCATGAATGTTAAAAAAGCAGAAAAACAGAAGTACTATGGAATTGCACACTTTTCCCTCCGTTTTTGTTTCACATGTAGCCCAGCCAGAATTAACAGAGTTTCAGCAGAAAGCCTGTAAAAAAGAAGAGATAAGCAAATACACTCCGTGATAAACCTAAACTCAAACTGCAAATCCTCATTTTATACACTGCAGATGATATGCTACAGTATGCTATAGTTATTAGTATTATCCATCTTGGTTTTATCTAAGCAACCTACTTACTGCATCACAACCAGGATTGGGTAGGTGAGCCTACTTTTAAAATGTAATCCATTAGTGTTATATTTACCAGACTAACATTATAATCAGTAACATCAATTTTGGATTTAGTTCTTTGAAATGCCACCAAAATCACTTTACGTGCCAAATATTCCTATTTTTGTGACCGTAAATGTTGTTCAGCAGATTAAAATTAAACTTGATTGATATTAATGAAAGGTTAATAAAAGAACAGTATTGTTTTATGCATTTTTCATCTGCAAACTTCCCTTTTACATTTTAAAGTATTCCTAAGTAATCATTTAATTAAAAAAAATTCAAATCTGATTCCACTATTGTATCTGGTAACTGTAATGGATTACAGTTAGTTTATTGTAATCAGTTACTTCCCAAACCTGAGCACAACAACAAACTTCTGATACTGAACAGTATATTGTTATTTCCTATTTCCTTTTTGTTCTGGACAATTATCAATATGTATTTCTTAATTTGAACAGAATTACAAAACATTTATAATGTTTAAATAATTTAACTTGTTGAGTACTGTCACGGCCAGAGTGGGGGTGGCATAAACCAGACGCAGGTTGGAGTTGTAACAATAAGGATTTTTAATTTAAAAAAATGAAACAAGACACTCACCATTACAGCAAACAATAACCAACCAAGACAGGGAGAAACAGAGGGCTACATATACTAAAGCTAATTAGGGGAATGGGCACCAGGTGTGTGTAATGACAAGACACAGAGTGAAGGGAAACTCCAGGAAGCATGGCAGGGCCATCAAACCCTGACAAGTACCATGTGGATCTGGATTCACTTAAATCGCAGGCCTATTACAGTAGGACTAGTGAATCAATGCTGAACATATTAAATGACATAAAAACAGACACATTTTATATATGGAAACACAATTGGTCATACAAAGTAATTGAAGTCAAATCCTATATACTAAATAATTATTTGTTTGAAAATAGCATTTAAAACAAAGTGTACATCAATCTTGCTTACTATATGTAAATACCTTATGTAATACAACTTTTGCAAGTAAAAATACAGTTGTTGCTAAACCTCTTTAGAAAATGTTTGTATATGTAGCTGTGATCTTTCTTTAGTGTCCCAGACCGCATGGAATAAGGATACCCATAAAACTCAACACCGACTAGGCTTTATGACTGGTGATATTTATTTGTTGTTACGTGACATCTCCCTGCATATTTCTCAATCTACCAAACCTTCAATTTTACACTCTCCCTCAAACACATTACAAATAATGTAATGTCTGGCAGTGTGTGTGTGGGCTGTTCAGACAAGATAATTCAACTGTCTGTCCATAATATCATAAAAAATAAAAAAAGACATTCATAGCCCTGTATTTTACCCCCAGTTTCTTTACAATTGCTTTTTGTTCAGGCATTTTTGGGCTCTGTCGCCCATTCTAACCTTGACCCTCCATCTGACAGACTTAATGACACGCTGCCTATCTCTTATGCCCCCTCACATGTAAAAACCCACTGAACTCTTAAACACCATTCATGTCCACTCTCCATGTTGCCAGCTTTTCTTCCTATGCAGTACCTTGACACTTTGTTATAGAGGACTGTCCACTGCCACAATGTGTGTGTTTGTATGTGAGAGAGTGAGACCAAGTGTGCATATGAGGATGCTAATTCTTGCTTGTATTTTTGTGGTCTTATGGTGCCTACTGTATGGGCAAATATATATATGCATTATAGTGAAAATAAACTGAATGCAGGACTGGGCTAGCTATAATCTAGACTCTAGAGTCTATAATCTAGACCTTTTGACTGCTCTTCCTAAACAGTTTCAGCAGCCGTATCATTCCTTCCCACGCTTCAGTTGTACTTGTATTACAAAAAACTATGCACTTTTCCTGAATGTTCTATGCAGAAATAAGCCACACACACGCACGCACGCATGCGCACACCAAGACAAATGGGATTCTTAGCTACTACCCCAGAGGTAATCAGTAGGGTTTCACAAGCCAAACACTTGGGATAGATGGTGCTGGGTTGCTTAGCAACGAGTATGTTGACATCCAAACAATGTTGCTGTCGTCAAAGGGACTAGTTTTTGCCAGAACAAGGTTCTGCTGAGTGCAACAATGTCACTTGTGTCCCTAACTGCAAACCAGGGAGAACAGTAACCAGACAAGCTGAAGTCAATGAAGAAGATGTCAGAACTGCAGCTCCTGCTGCTATAGGTTGACAACACAGCAAAAAACAATATGTGGCGATTTACAGGTGCCTACTGCTTGAGATAGTAGATATGCTATATTGTTATATAGAATATGGAATAAAAATACATTTTTTGTAAAATCGTAGATTTGGTCTATATCGCCCAGCATATGACATTCTTGGGATATGAATGCTGCCAAATCGGCTCTGTACAGTAGTAGTAGTAGTAATAATAATAATAATAATAATAATAATAATAATAATAATAATAATAATTATTATTATTATTATTATTATTATTATT